>KQ992605.1:3727-24281 GCA_001598015.1 Dorcoceras hygrometricum
CTTCGAATTTAAGTGATGAAATCTGGAACCCATTTTATTTTATTTTTTTTTTATAGTTGGTCCCAAAAGCTGGTCCTGAGTAACAGTACAAGACTACGGTTGTGTTTCAAAAGCTATTTATTTATAACAGAACAAACCAATACAAATAGCTATTACACATGATGTCTACTAATACAAAAGCTGACCAGCAGCAGTAAAACCAGGTTCCATCTTATCGCTAATTATATCAATTATGCTAACTGCTGAACTCTAACAATTCTTCTTCTTTGTTGCGTTTCGTTTAGTTAGCTAGCTCCCACTACTCATGCCCCACCTCAGTTCAGCTCTCGTCTACCTGTTGTCATGCACACACACAAAACAAAACAACAGCCGGATAAACTCCGGTGAGAATCATCTCAGTATAATCAGCAGGCATGAATAATAGCAATAAAATGAATAACAGTTTATCAACTGCAAAACAAATGCAATGTAACAAAATGATTCTAGTTCTCTTCTTCGATCTCAGAATTGATTCTATTTCAGTTCGATGCCATCAAGATTCGTATCCGATCTTGACATGAATATTCATCTATCGAAACCATCTCCGGCTTCGAAAATCAGGCCAACTCAGTCCTGGGCGTTAGAATCAATTCAATTCTCTTCGTTATGCAATGTCATGCAAATTTAAAAGATCCACTACCTGTTATGGATCGACACATACATAATTCACGTTCTAACTCAAGAACAGTAATCAAACATGTATGTGATTTCAGCGGGATAACTCAAGAAATATCATTCTCGAGTAATCTAATCCCTGACTCTTCTGTCAAATTATACCTTCGTTCTTTTGTTTTCAAAATACTTCACTCAGACTCTGTTTCAACACTTCCTAAGAAATCCGTAGACGCCAAACGATACGGGCACAAGAAATCGGAGCTGTGCCAGGCACCAGCTCAATGCTGAAGTCAATCTCCCTCCTCGGAGGAAAACCAGGAATCTCCTCCGGAAACACGTCGGAAAAATGTCGCACCACTGGAACGTCACCGAGCTGCACACGAAAAGAAGAAGACGCATCCAAAGCGTAGATCATAATGCCAGCATTTCCTAAAGACAGCAAACTGAACATCTCCATCGCTGAGACTAACGGAATCTTCGATCGAGAATCCTGGCCGTAGAAATCCCACTTCTCGCCAGACAAAGGCCTAAAGCGCACAATCCCATGGAAACAGTCCACGTAGGCCCTATAGTTGGACAACACATCCATCCCAACTATACAATCGAAATCCCACAACATCAGACGGATCAAATTTGGTAACAGTACATGCTCACCAAACCGCAACACGCCATCTAACAAAACCTCCAGGGAGAACAGGCTCACACCGCCAGGGGTAGAAACAAAAACAGCATCGCGCAAAGGAATGGTACACAGACCATGCTCAACAACAAACGAATCGGAAATGAAAGAATGCGATGCACCGATGTCAAACAACACACGCGCAGGAAAATAAAAAACAAGGCAAGTACCTACGATCACCCTGCTCGGCGTCTCCTCGGCCCGCTCCCTAGTCATGACGTTGGCCTGAGCATGCTGAGGTCCAGAATAGAACGGCTGAGATGGCTGTCCGAATCGCGACGGACCAGGCTACTGAAACGGCCTAAACGGAGTCTCACCAATACTGGGCGGCTGAAACCCCTAGACTGTCCCCCTCGACCCTGAGACGGGGCTGCGGCTTGCTGCGATCCCATAGACGGACACACCCTAGCAAAATGCCCATACTGACCGCAAAGATTGCAGGAGCCCTGAACACCGATACACTGGGTCGATGGATGCTTGCCGCCACAAAAACCACAAAACTCAGCCCGAGAACCACTGCTACTCGAGCTACCTGAACCAGAAGAACCGAACCAGACTTTTCTTAAACTGCTGACCGTGGGGTCGAAGCCTCTGACGGCCAGACTGCTGCGCCACCTGCTGCTGCTGCTGCTGGGGCTGATGGGCTAACTGCAAAGACTGAGAAGTCTGTGCTCCCTGACCAGCAGGACGACCACCCTACACTACCTGCTGCCTACGAGCACGTAGACTACGCAAACCCTCCTCAATATCAATAGCATTATTAACTGCTTCAGCATAAGTCTTGGGTTTACTTGTCAGCACCATCTGATACAGTTCTTCATTCAAACCCTCTAAGAATCTGGTCCTCTTGGCCCTCTCTCGGCCAGCAACGTGCGGAACATAAGCCAAAAACGAAGAAAACATCCGAGCATACTCACGAACGGACATTGTGCCTGCTCCAGTGATCAAACTCTCGCTCACGGGCGTTAACGTAAGACTCGGGTACATACTCCTGCCAGAAGGTGGTACAGAAACTATCCCAGGAGATCCCAACTCCGGTCTCCAACAAAGTACTCGAAGCGCCTCACCACCAGCGCTCTGCAGCCTTCCTAAGCAAGAGGGTCACTAAGCTCAACCGAAGATCATCGTCATACTGAATCTGATCGAAAAGACCAATAATGTTTCGGAGCCACGAGTCTGCATCCTCACTAGACTCGTCATCGTTAAAGACCGGAGGGTTCATCCGCTGAAACCTCGCTATAACGACATCCATCCTCTCCACAGGAGCCGGCACATCATCAACTTCCTCCTCCTTGACATGCCTACTACGACTACGAGAAGGGGCGCTACGCTGATCCTCGTTATATCCTGCCGATTCCCCAAACTTCCCCCTACCTCTACCACGACGTCTTGGCGGAATCTACGAACACTCAACAGGATAAGACAACAGAGAACAGATACAGCAAAAATATCACAACAATAAGCAACACATAAATCACAAAGGTCAAGCACATGCGACACACGACACTGTGCCTAGACTCGAGTGTGATCAAAGAAATCGAGCTTATCCCAGCTTAAGCTCTGATACCAAAAATGTCAGGCCTCGTGCTCACAACAGAGTTAAAACACGCAAACACAAGCGAAAGCTAATAAAAAGCGGGTAAAATTTTCGCTTTTGGCCTGACGGTTTAAAAACTATATAATTTAAAATAGAGCAATACTCAAAATACGATCCCAGCGTATAAATCAATTCAACAAAGTAAAACAGCAATACATCATAAAGCAGGTATCAGACTCCAACAGTATACAACAACAAAGCACAGTGCATCCCTCTGGCTAACCATACTGATACATATAAATATGCTATACGCTACTGGGATACTCTAACCACCTCCTGGGGCACCTCCAACTGGGTTGGATCCACGACCAGCTGAATAACCTGGACAACAAAACAGGCGAAGAAAACAACCAAGCCCTAGAGGGACATGGGGTAAAACCCCAGTACGGAGAGCAACTATAAAACAACAGTAAACAGCAAGAATAAAATGCAGATGCTATGCATGAGACAAGGAACAACAACCGAAGGCTAAAACCAAGGAAGGGAGCCAAAGAACTCAATGCACAGCTCAACAGGATCTGCAATAGAATATGTGGCCACGGTGAGTGTAGGACATGTGGGCGCTACCCACTCACCCCTACTCGCCCACCAATACCAGATGCATCAATAGCTCAACCTGCCGTTGCCCAACCTATGAACCGTGGTAGTTAGCCACTCGGCGCATAGGGGCTAACAAATCCCAGCAGGGAGATGAGAGTGCGGAATCACCACTCGCCCTCGCATCCTGGTAGAACAGAGCAACAACAACGAAACAAAGGCTGCCAAAAGCTGAAATGAGATGATAATGCGTGTATGCAACATGCTGGAATCATATGCACGACAGCAATATCAACAGACTCACGGACATCTCACAAAACAGCAGCCTCACAAGGCAATTAAACACAGCAGCCAACAAATAGCCATCTCACAAATTATCCAAGCCATAAACTCGTTGTAGTACAAGCTCCAATCCGTACCTCAATTCCGAGCACAATTTCCACAATTACAGGCCCGAGAGATCTGATTCCAACACCTGCTAAACACACGCAAGGTTCAAGGAACACTAACAGAAACTCACGGCCAAAACAGAAAATCACGGCTGGGAGTCACACACTCAAACCAGCTAACATCCTACTCAACAACTCAATAGGAAGCTCTGAAGTAAGATCTGAACACTAAACCATAAGGCTACCTGAACAGCAAACACACGGCCGAAAGATAGCAGCTTCGCGATCCTACTTCCAGCTAACAACAACCTCCAAGAATGGTATAGGATGAAAGAGCTTCTCGAGAGGAGTCCAATGCTACCTTGAACGTAACAAACGGTGGCCGGAAACGACAGAAATTCGCCGGAGAAACTCACGATGAACAGTAATCTAGGGTTCGAAGCGAAGAACAACAATCGGGGAAATATTTCACTAAGTATGAGAATCTAATAAACCAATCGAAGACCAAGCCTTGCTCTTATATACACACAAGAAAACCGAAATAAAATCCACCGACACTAACAGATATCGCAAGCTGCTGACAGCAACGGGAACAGTGCAAAGCTGATGAAGAAATATCCAACAGCTTCTTCAACAGTGCAAAGCTCATACCAGCAACCAAAACGCAAAGGCAACGAGCGCTAATCAAAACGATGTCGCGCAACTCACGTCATCTTATCCGATGAGCTAAACACCCACAACAGCGATGGCTAGCGTTAGAACAATACGGCGTCGTAACAACTAAATCAAACGACATCGCATAGAATACGTCAGCAAACCTGAAGACAGCTCGCTAGCACTAAATGCTTAAACGTTGATCGCTGGCAACAGATCTCTCCCGCAAGCGTTCATCAAAACGGCACCGTTTCCTTCGCGCTACAGGAACTTGTTGTCAACGTCCCGAATAACACAAGCACTAATAGATAACCTTACGTCATCACATCTGATTGCTGACTCAACCGATACTTCAACAGCAATGCTTAAGTCAGAAATTTATACGCCACCGCGCAACAGAAAACATGACGTCAGCAAATCTGCCAACAGATTTCTCCACAAAATAGATTTCAAACTCGAAAATTCCAAAATTTCCATAATTGCTCTAAGTGTGAAATCTGACCTGAAAATGCAACCCAAACTCACAAACAGAAATCTGAACCACCAGAAATCTCTAAAAACCGATTAATTCCAACAATTAATCTTAATCACAATTCCAGGTCTCACAAGAGCAATAAAAGATCGGACTAGAGACATCTTAGAGAAGAAAAAGTTCAGGAATCAGAAGCAGTTCAGATCAGTTAAAGCGCAGAAAGAATCAGATCAACTTAGATCTTTCAAGAGCATCTCCGAGCTTAGGACAGATTAGACCGGGAGATCAGCTCAGATAAGTAGCTCAGACAGAATCATCTTAGAGTATATCTGAATAGAGCAACACTGACTCGATTATTTTAGAGCAGATTAGAGCAGATAAGATGAAGAGCAGCTTAGAGAAGAAGCGCAGAAACATCTCAAGAGCAGAAAGACTCAGATTAGAACAGCTTAGAGCAGATAAGCTCAGAGCAGCTTAGAGAAGAGCACAATAGATCAGAACGAAGCTTCGATCAGACCCGAAGGATATCAGCTCAGACGAATTAGTTTGTACAAGCCTTATTCAGAGTACTAGAAGACAAATTAATTTGTCTGATCGAGGCAGAGCTCACAAGTTCAAAGTCAACAAAGCCTGCAAACGCATTAAATGATCAAGGACACAAGGTACAACAATGTCAGGAACTTTACAGAAGCTTTTTCAACGACGAGGAATGAGGATCAGTGCTTAGCTGAAATATACGCCCCTAGACCAAGTCATTTGCTTCACTACAAAAATTACAAGGAGATATGAAGCCATCTAGTGATAAATCCGGATTGGGCTATGGAAGCGATGAAGAAATATGTCTGAGACGTGTACTCACCCAAAGCTGGATGGGCCTAAGATTCAAACAATGAACTTTGTGAAATCTAGCATAGGACAGCCTGAAGAGTCCAAATCTGATGTGTGAAATCCAGCATAGGACAGCCCAAAGAGTCCAAATCTGATGTGTCACAGATTCCAGCTAAACCTCATATTTGGCAAGGTAGATACTGTGGGTATAATGCTCCTGAAAAGCCAAGAGAGAGATGGCTAAGGAAATGAGTAGAACAGATTAGGGGTAATCCCAAATATGGTGGTACAAAGCCAAGACAAATCTCGCATGCTTTTAAGAAGGAAAGTCAGTATAGGCCCAAGTAATATAAGCTAGATATCAAGGCAAATATAATGTACATCAGAAGCATATTAGATCACAGCACATACACAGATCACACACATATCTGGATGCACACATTGGTAAATATATTAGAATATCCAAATGTGGGTCACAAAGGGTCTAATGAAACCTGGACCCAAGTAAAACCAACTGTTACCAAATGTTGTTTCCTGGTGATTGCAGGTACAACAGATCTCAGTACTGAATCAATCTACATGGTGCCTGGACAGTGGATGTGCGAGGCACATGACTGGTAACTCAAAGCTGTTATCAGATCTGAAGACATGCAGTGGACCTAAGATTACTTTCGATGATAATTCAAATGGTAACACTGTGGGTAAGGGTAGCATACACATGGTAAATTTACTATCAACAATGTTCTTTTAGTTAAAAACTTTATGTTATAATTTAATTAGTATCAGTCTAATGTGCGATAGTAATTACTATGTGAATTTTCAAAAGCTCACGTGCATAGTTCCAAATTCGGAAGGTCTGACCATGTTAGTAGGATAAAGATCAAGGAATACCTAAAATACTGACTGGTCAGATAAGCCGCATTATGAGCAAATCTGCCTAGTAGCTGACTCTTCTAAGAGCTGGCTATGGTATCGGCGGATGAATCATTTAAACTTCAAACACTTGCAAATTTGAGTAGGCGTGGTTCTGGTTTCCCCAATTAAATTTTCAAAAGACAATATTTGTTCTGATTGTCTGCTGATAAAGCATATTAAATCTACTTTTAAAAAGAGAGGTAGTAACAAAATCTCCCGAAACTTAGTTCAAGAACAGATCAGCTTAGAACAGTTGAGATTAGAACAATTCAGAATTCTTGGAGCAGATCAGTTTAGAATAGAACATCTCAGAGTTCAGTTCAGCTCAAAAGAGTTAAGCACAGATGAACATCGATCAGCTCAGGACATCAGTACACAATCTGGTAAAGTCAAATCATTCTGATTCTTACATGATTTGATAACTTAACTCTGAGTATTCATTTATAGTTGTTAGGTACATAATTTTGAGTATGGTCCAAAGCGTCAACACTACCATAGTTGCCATTTTGAGCAAAATATGGAAATCATTCAATGTACAGTAGGAGGTACAGTACTATTGGATCTCTTTCTACAGATCAGAATCTTAATTTTGATTAACACAAAATCTGTTATTATTGTACTAACGATTTGACGAAATGCGCAGCTTTCTAGTCTGGATCTTACAAGAAGATATCCAAACTGGAGCAATGAGGGGACGCCCAAGCTGGTCTAGTTGAAGATATCTATGTTGGATTGTGAGGGGACGCCCGAGCTGGTACAGTAGAAGAGATCCAGGTTGCAGGAAACATCAAGCTGGTTCACTAGCTTGGCATAATATAAGTGCAGTGATCAAGCGCAGTGAGATTCAGTGAAGAGCAGAACTGTTCAAGCGCAGATCAAGTGCAGCGTTCAAGTGCCCATGAATATACAAGCGCAGTGATCAAGTGCAGATCAGATCACTAAGCGCAACTATAATCAGTTCATCATAGGAATCTCAGTCTGGTGAAAGACTAAACCAGAACTGATTATTATATCCCAAAGAAGAAGGGATATAATCACTGGTGCAAGATATGTCCAGTGCAAAGGATCACATGCTATGAGATACCAAAGGAATCGTGGAGGAATATTGTTGTAGTGAAATCTAGGTTGCAGGAAACATCAAGCTGGTTCACTAGCTTGGGGCAATATAAGTGCAGTGATCAAGCGTAGTGAGATTCAGTGAAGAGCAGAACTGTTCAAGCGCAGATCAAGTGCAGCGTATAAGTGCAGCGTTCAAGTGCCCATGAATATACAAGCGCAGTGATCAAGTGCAGATCAGATAACTAAGCGCAACTATAATCAGTTCATCATAGGAATCTCAGTCCGGTGAAAGACTAAACCAGAACTGATTATTATATCCCAAAGAAGAAGGGATATAATCACTGGTGCAAGATATGTCCAGTGCAAAGGATCACATGCTATGAGATACCAAAGGAATCGTGGAGGAATATTGTTGTAGTGAAATCTAGGTTGCAGGAAACATCAAGCTGGTTCACTAGCTTGGGGCAATATAAGTGCAGTGATCAAGCGTAGTGAGATTCAGTGAAGAGCAGAACTGTTCAAGCGCAGATCAAGTGCAGCGTATAAGTGCAGCGTTCAAGTGCCCATGAATATACAAGCGCAGTGATCAAGTGCAGATCAGATAACTAAGCGCAACTATAATCAGTTCATGCGAGGCGCCGCCCAGCGATGGCGCATGATGTACAGCAGCGGCCGCCCTCCTTCGCTCGCAACCGGTCGACCAGCACGCTTCCAACGGCGCAACGTCTTGCGCGAGGCACGGCCAGAGCTTCGGCCACCATGCGCAACCGGTGCACAAGGTCAACAAAAGTCAACAGTACTGTAGCTACCTGCTGGTATTTGTGTCGTTGGGAAAGGATTGCTGCTGCTGGTAGTAGACGCGCAAATACAAGATTCAATAAGGAAGCGCCACGTGTAGGTTACTGTTATGCACGTGGGAACCAGCAGCGAGAGTTCTTTGTGAACCTGCTGGTTTATTCACGTGGGAACCAGCAGCGTGAGTTCCTTACGCACCTGCTGGTTTATGCACCTGCTGGTTTGTTAGTGTGTCGACTGTTTGATGATGTAGGTGCGACGTTGTCGTTTTAATAATGAACGCAAATCAGTCGATACAAGTGTGAAACTTGGTTCCAGCAGAGGGAGCAATGCGACATCGTTTTAACTTATGAAATAGGAACCTCGATACGATGTCGTTTTGTATGACTTATTGACCAGTCGAGGGATCTGAAATCAGTCGATGGGTTGTTGTATCTGCTGGATAATCAGTCGAAGGAGCAATACGGTGACGTTTGAACTTATGAAACAGGAATCTCGATGCGCTGCCGTTTTGAATAATGTATCGAAATCAGTCGTTGGATTATTAGAGCGACCAGCTGCTGGTTTCTTTTAGATAAAGGTGATATCAGCTGATGACACGTTACGACGTCAATGGAATTAATTGTAACGACATCGTTTTGATTTTCGAAGTTTTGCGACTGGATTCGTGTTGCGACTGGATTCTTGTTGCGACTGGTTGCTACTGCGGCTGGTTGTTGCTTCTGCTGTATAACAAGAGACTTCGAACGGCGACTGAGGAAGATAAACAGCAGTTGAGGAATCTGTTTATCGTTATCCACTTTTGAAGCGGTGGGAGTATATCCTGTTTAAATACTCAGCATGACACGTGGAATTCGAATTGAACACGTTGGAAATTCTGCAGAAAAACAGAGACCGTTGTCTATAAATAAGATTGAATTCGAAATGTTGAGAACATCTTGACTACAGATATCGGACTTTG
The DNA here is from genome assembly GCA_001598015.1 of Dorcoceras hygrometricum. Classification (NCBI taxonomy): domain Eukaryota; kingdom Viridiplantae; phylum Streptophyta; class Magnoliopsida; order Lamiales; family Gesneriaceae; genus Dorcoceras; species Dorcoceras hygrometricum. The sequence continues at coordinate 13,268 of KQ992605.1, forward strand.
ATTCTGTGAAGTTCTTAGGAAGTGTTGAAACAGAGTCTGAGTGAAGTATTTTGAAAACAAAAGAACGAAGGTATAATTTGAGAGAAGAGTCAGGGATTAGATTACTCGAGAATGATATTTCTTGAGTTATCCCGCTGAAATCACATACATGTTTGATTCCTGTTCTTGAGTTAGAACGTGAATTATGTATGTGTCAATCCATCACAGGTAGTGGATCTTTTAAATTCGCATGACATTGCATAACGAAGAGAATTGAATTGATTCTAACGTCCAGGAAGTTAGAACGTGAATTATGTATGTGTCAATCCATCACAGGTAGTGGATCTTTTAAATTCGCATGACATTGCATAACGAAGAGAATTGAATTGATTCTAACGTCCAGGACTGAGTTGGCCTGATTTTCGAAGCCGGAGATGGTTTCGATAGATGAATATTCATGTCAAGATCGGATACGAATCTTGATGGCATCGAACTGAAATAGAATCAATTCTGAGATCGAAGAAGAGAACTAGAATCATTTTGTTACATTGCATTTGTTTTGCAGTTGATAAACTGTTACTCATTTTATTGCTATTATTCATGCCTGCTGATTATACTGAGATGATTCTCACCGGAGTTTATCCGGCTGTTGTTTTGTTTTGTGTGTGTGCATGACAACAGGTAGACGAGAGTTGAACTGAGGTGGGGCATGAGTAGTGGGAGCTAGCTAACTAAACGAAACACAACCATGAAGAAGAACTATTAGAGTTCAGCAGTTAGCATAGCATTGAGATAGTTAGCGATAAGATGGAACCTGGTTTTACTGCTGCTGGTCAACTTTTGTATTAGCAGACGTCACATGTAATAGCTATTTGTACTGGTTTGTTCCGTTATAAATAAATAGCTTTTGAAACACAAAAGTAGTCTTGTATTGTTACCCAGGACCAGCTGATGGGACCAACTATTAAAAAAAAAAACAATGGGTTTCCAGATTTCATCACTTAAATTTGAAGGTTAAATTAGATGCTAACTAAACACCCATAAGATGAGATTAGAAGATTAATTGAGCAGAGAGCCTCAAAATATTGTTCAAACTGATTTTCTTCGTCCTGTCCACATCAGGTACAAGCTTTACAGAGCTCAAAGTTTGTAAAGGCTGCAAGAGCAGAAAAGAAGAGAGTTCTAGTCAAATAAAGCCTGCAACGCATTCAATGCTAAAGGACACAAAGTACAAATCAGTCAGAAACCTTTACAACGGCTACAACTTTGTGTCCAACGGACAAATCTACACAGAGGCTTTATATATCAAGAGCAGAGCACAAGTAGAAGGGTAGAGAAGATGCAAAGAGGAGAGAGTGTGTGTGCAAGTGCATAACGTAAAAAAAGAAGAATTCACAACACAAAACAGTGCTAGTCTCAAGTTTGCAAACTTGGTGGCAGCTGGTTCAGTGCCCAGGTGCGAGCTAGTGCATTGAACGAAAGCTTCAAAGATTAATCAAGTCGACAACACATGTTATGGGAAGATAGCAAACAACCAGCTTAGAAAGAAGCACTTCCCAGTGTGTGAGATTTTATATTCGAAAGATTGAGCGTACACTGTAAATCTCACACACGGTTGACTCATATATTCTAGAGTTGAGCGAAATAGAAAAATGAGTGATTCAAAACAAAAACTCTCCTTGTAGTCTTTGGATAGAGACGTTAAACAAGTCTTGTAGCCTTTCTCATTGAGACGTAAAAGAAGTGATATTAGACACACATCGTGCGGGATGATGTGCAAAGGTGGCTAGGAGTTCTTATAGCCGAGGGCTATCAGATCGGGTTGCAGCGAAGACCGCTGTAATCAAAGTCTTCTAGTAGATCCTTCCCGTTGCGGAAGAAGGGGATATGCAGGAGATTCAGCTCCGAACTTTCATAAAAAATATGTTTGTCATTTACTGCTTTACACACTCACGCACACATTCTGCATATGCATACCTTTGTGTAAAACGTGTTTATTTAGCTTTCGATTTTCATAGTTTAGTTTGGGTTGTTTCCGCATGGTTTCAGTTCGTAACCCAATATGTATCTCAGTGTACAATCTTTGTACAACCTTTCAAGAACACTGAGCTATTGCAGCTCAAGTTAAAACCAACCAGATAGCAAAGTTTCACCGTGCTGGTTTGACACTAAGCTGGAACCAGCGCTGGCACGATCCGGTTCGAGTTATTACGTGCTGCTTATATTCAAAAAATTTTAAAAGCACGTAACATTGACTTTGGACGTGTCTAAGCTGTGTAAGAGCCCAAGGCACCCCCAAAATCGATCCTAACAAGTACGAAACTTGAATGCGCATTTATTGAGTCACAGGCATCAACTCAGGATCCATCCAAGTGTCTATTGGTAATATTTACTACCGTTGGATCCAAAGGGCATAAAAATAGAAGATCGCTCTTGGGAATTAGCAGATGCGATACACACGTGAGAAGAGAATGATGAATTTTTAAGAGCAGATTGCGAGCTGATTAGTTGACATTCTTTGTTCAACGAACCTAAATTCTTTTCATACCTTTGTATAAGTTTTCAGCTTGTTGCTGAATCCTTAGGCTTGAGCTTTGACTTGTATTCTTTCTAAAAGCCTTAGAGAATTCATTGTAAACACAGCCTGCGAGTTGTCGTGAGTTGTGAGACTAGGAGTTCAGCTCGTTGTGGCCTGACTGATCGGATTAGGATACATTGTATTCTTATCAAATATTCTAGTGGAATCCTTTCTTAATTGGAATAAGGGAAGACGTAGCAGTGTTTCTTCGAACTTCCATAAACAAATTTCTTCTCGCGACCTGATCTAAGCTTTAGCATTGCATTCGCATTATTTTGTTCACTGTTCGATTGAACTCTTTTTGCTCAAGAGAACATATTTGATTGAGTTGTAGAATCAGTTGGTAACTCAACAGATCTAACAATATTTTAAAACACAAAAATATTTCAAAGAGTTTATTTACCCCTCCCTCTAAACTCCATACTAAGTTTTAGATCCTAACAATCATACTAGGGACGTCGAAAAGATTGGAGAAATAAAACTTGAACACTCCCGCTCAAAGAATAACGCTGCTGATATCTTTGCAAAAGTAGTTCCAAGTGTTGATACTCGAGATATAAATATGAAATTGGAGAATAAAAATGAACACCGAAAATTTTTACGTGGAAAAACCGTTGCAATCGAAGACTATAAATATCAGCAGCGGTGATTGAAGAACACAACTTCGCTATTCTATCTTTGCTATAACGCTGCCAAAATATTTACAGAGCTTTCTCTTCGTTGATATTCAAAAAGCTCAAGACTCGAAGAACATTTCGTTTTGATCTTCATTAGATAAACTCTCGAGTCAATTTACAGTCTCTTGATTCGTGTTCTCATTGATATATTTGATAGAGTCTGTAAACGAACTGTCTTTTAAGAAGTTCGTAAAACGTTCAAAATCATTGTAAACCAGCAGCGAAGTCTGCGTGAAGCGTTGTGAAGTGCTAGGAGTTCTCAAGGCTGTTGGCTTTGGGATCGGGTGCTTGTAGATTGTCTACTTGTATCAAAGTCTTCTAGTGATACCTTCCGAGGAGGAAGAAGGGGAGACGTAGGATATTGATATCCGAACTTCCAGAAACAAACTCTCGACTCAATCTCTTATTTACGCATTTACTTTGTGTTTGCGCATTGTTCATTGTTCACAAACCAATCGGCCTATTTCCGCACTTATTTTGTTGGCTGAGAAGTTTGCTTATAACTGAGATCCAAACATTTTAAAAGAACTTTGAAATAGAAAAATCGAAAGGAGTTCATTCAACCCCCCCTTCTGAACTCCTGTTTTCTTAGTGATCCTATTTCCGGGGACCATCACACAGTATAAACTAATATTGCTATTGTTTTCACATTTCTGCAACATTTGCACGCAACATTACTAGATTAATTTCCAGGCGGTCTCTGCATGTTGTGCGTGGAGACTGGAGATGGAAAACGAAGCACGAAGACAGGAGCTAGAGAAGCCGGAGGAAGTCGAAGAAGATGAGGAAACTACTCTTCTTCTAGTAAGGAAACTTCTGAGAGTGAAGGACAAGCAATTCGGTCGACTCCCAGCGCAAATGGAGCTCACAAATAAGAGTCAACTCTTGTAAATGATGTAAAGAAAGAAAAACCTGATGGGGCTCTCGGAAACGATGTGGAGAACCTTGTTTTCTTTGACAAAGTTGAAGGTATGTATGGTAGTACAGTTAGTGCTTTTGCTTCTCTCGTGGATTCTTCATCTTTTTATTGGTTTCTGAGCTTTCGTTTGTTTAAGGTTAGTATTATATTCTTTACTTAACCAGTCTGCAAAATAACATAAAGTCAACTTATTTTTTTTGTTTTTTTGCAAATTTTGTAAGTTCATGCTCAATCTCTGTGCTGCCATATGCAGAGAGATAATAGAAGACATTGCAGTTCCATTCTTGGATGCAAGGATCCTGCACTTGCTGAGTAGAATTCATATCAAGTATAAAACTTTCTAAGCGAAACATGACTAAATTGTTGGTCCCAGGTGCGGCATCCCTCTAGATAGAATATTAAATTGGAGAACAAAAATGGACACCGAAATTTTACGCGTAAAACCCCTAAAAATTATTAGGGTAAAAACCACGGGCAAGATGAAAAATACCACTATAATATTTTGAGAATTACACCATCTCACTGTATTTCCAAAGAGACACACTCTTTTAATACAGAAGAAAACTATCTCACAAATATTATAGAACACATCCTAAAATATATATAAATATAAATATTTATATATATATGAGAGAAGAAAAAGAGGATTTTGGGATGAATGAATTGAGCAAACAATGATCGTATTTATAGGAGCAGCTACCCATATTCCGTAGCCAATTGCTCAACATTTGTATCAATTTGTTGACAATTCAACACCTTCATTTATTGTGAACTGCCACATTTAAATACGAGCAGCTACCCATATTCCGTAGCCAATTGCTCAACATTTGTATCAATTTGTTGACAATTCAACACCTTCATTTATTGTGAACTGCTACATAGCCTCCCACACGTCAACATAAATAGATTCAATATCACGCAAACAAGTGGTTAGCAAGGGGATAATGGGAGAAGATTGTGCTTGGTTCCAGTTTATGCATACCTTTAAGATCAATCAGGACCGATATTGATCGAGCCTTTGAATCCATATAGCCTCCTTGCAAGCTTGAGTAGCTGCCATGTATTTTGCCTCTGTTGTAGATAAAGCCAAAACTGTCTGTAGTTTGGAGACCCAGCTTACTGTACCTCCTGCAAGTGTAAACACATAACCAGTAGTAGATTTTCTCTTATCAGGATCACCTGCATAATCTGAATCAACATAACCCCTGAGTGTCAAATCTGATCCTCCAAAACATAACGCAGCTTTTGAGGTACCCTTAATGTATCTAAGGATCCTCTTCACCGTGCTCCAATGCTCTCGTCCAGGATTCGCCATGTACCGTCTAACTGCTCTCACTGCTTGTGCAATGTCCGGTCAAGTACAAACCATTACAAACATCAAACTCCCCATTGCCGATGCATACGGTATTCGAGACATCTCCATCCTCTCTGCTTCATTTCTAGGACACATATCAGAGGATAACTTGAAATTAACAGGAAGAGGGGTTGAGATTGGCTTACTGTCTTGCATGTTGAAGCAGTGCAAGACTTTTTTCAAATAATTTATCTGGGAAAGCCAATTTTTTCTGTTACTTCTTTCTCGATGAACTTGCATCCCTAGAATCTTGTTTGCTGGTCCTAAGTCCTTCATATCAAATTCCCTAGCCAACTGTGTCTTCAATTCTTGGACACGATCTTTGTTGGGGCCTGCAACCAACATGTCGTCCACATACAACAGCAAAATGATATAATCATTTCCACCAGACCTCTTGAAATATGTGCAAGGGTCTGCACTCAGTCTGTTGTATCCAAGACTCATGATATATGAATCAAATCTCTTGTACCAACACCTCGGCGCCTGTTTGAGACCGTACAGAGATTTCTTCAACCTGCAAATCAAGTTCTCTTTGCCTGTTTCAGCAAAACCTTCTGGCTGGAGCATATCGATTTCTTCTTCAAGATCGCCATGAAGAAAAGCCGTTTTCACATCTAGCTGTTCTAGATGTAGGTCAAACACCGCACACAATGATAACACTACTCTGACTGTATTGAGTCGAACCACAGGAAAAATATTTCGTTGAAGTCAATGCCCTCTTTCTGAGCATACCCTTTCACCACTAATCTGGCACGATACCGCTCTACTTGGTTATTGCCATCACGCTTGATCTTATAGACCCATCTATTACCGATAGCTTTCCTCCCTTGTGGTAGGGTAACAAGATCCCATGTTTTATTCCTGTCTAAAGCCTCCAATTCTTCCTGCATTGCTGTCATCCACAAGGAAACATCCGAGCTTCGAGTAGCTTCATGGAAACTCGATGGCTCACCATCCTCTGTTAGTAGACAGTATGCAATATTGCTTTCAGTGACATAATCTGAAAGCCAACCTGGTGGTCTTCTCTCTCGAGTTGACTGCCTCACTTTGGAAACTTCTGACTCAATTGGTTTTTTTGGATCTATTTTTAGAGATCAAAATCTGAATTTTCATTAACACAAAACCTGTTTATATCTCACTAAAAATCTTAGATTCCATGTGCAGTGCTAGAATGGAGGATCTAGAAGATATCCGGACCTGAACAGTGAGGGGACGCCTAAGCTGGTTTGGTTGAAGATATATATGCTGAAACAGTAAGGGGAAACCCGAGCTAGTACAATAGAAGAGATCCGGATTACAGGGAACGTCAAGCTGGTTCATCAGCTTGATGCAAGAGAAGCTCCAGAGCAGCAGATGAAGTGCAGTGATCAAGCGCAGAGGAATGCAAAGAAGTGCAGAATGGTTCAAGCGCAAATCAAGTGCAGTTTACAAGGGCAGTGACTGAGTGTGAAGCCAAGTACAAGCGCAGTGATCGAGCGCAGATCAGACCACTGGCGCGGTACGAAGAACTCGGTGAGCAACCAGTTGAAGGACCAGCTGGGAGATCAGCTGAGATATGCGAGCTATTGCAGTAAGAGGATGGAAGAGCTCGAAGTGACCCCCTTTGATTGGAGCAGAGGAAGAATCTGTACGCAGGGGGTATTCGATCAGTCTCCATAGAGCTAAGCTGGTATGGAAAGATGTGAGCTGGTTGAGCACACTGCCATAGTTCAGCATTGATCCAGAAGAACTCTTAAGCAGACCATCTTAGAGAACAACTCAAATGAAGAGTCTGCTCAGATATAGGGAGCAGATTAGAAACCAGCTGATTAAGGACAAACCAACTGGACAAGATGTTCAAGAGAAAATCAAGGAAGTAGGGACTCTATCAAGTAAAGTCATGAACATTCATAAAATGGGGAAGAAATTTGCTTGATAGAGGAAATCTAAGCTCTGAAGATGATGAATAACAGCTCAAGAGCAGTTGCAAACAAGAGCAGATGAGAGGAGAATAAGAGAGCTTTGAACGGCTCAATGAATCAACCAGCTCGAAGAAAAGACCAGCTCAGTGCAAACCAAAATGGAGAAAAGCTGGCAAGCTGGTTAAGGTCAAACCATCTAAGATAGCATGACAGATGCTATCAAATCTATGAGCAAAGTGATTTGAATATAAGACTCTACGACAAATGTTGTTCAATATTCAAATCGACTTGCTTGAATTGTCTTCTCAAGTGCAGTGCTCACGTGCTTAAAGTGAAGAAAAGCCTGCGATGCATTTAAAGACAAAGGACGCAAAGTACAACAATGTCAGAAGACTTTTCAACGGCTACTACTTTGTGTCCAACAGACAAATCTGCTAAAAGACTTTATATATCAAAAGCAGAGCAGATGAGAAAGGAGAGAGCAGAGAGCCAAGTCTAAAGATGTTGTGCAGACCAAAAATATAAAACAGAAGAAAGCACAACCCTGGGAAGACATCGAAGAGCCAGCTTGGACACGAGCACTTCCCAGTGTGTGAGATTTCATCCTTGAGAGATTGAGTATAAATTGTAAATCTCACACACGATTACACATATATTTGAGAGATCTGATTATATTAGTTGAGTGAATCAAAAACAAAAACGAATTCCTTGTAGTCTTTGGACAGAGACGTTAATTAAGTCTAGTTTTCTTTCGCATTGAGACGTTAAAGAAGTGTCTGTAGCCTTTCGCACTGAGGCGTTAAAGATGTGTAGTTAGACACACATGTTGCGGGCTTAGTGGGCGGTGGTTGCTAGGAGTTCTTGCGGCTGATGGTCGTAGGAGTGGGTTTCAGCGAGGTGGTCGCTGTAATCAAAGCCTTCTAGTTGATTTTTCCCGATTGCGGAAGAAGTGGAGATGTAGGATTCAGCTCCGAAATTCCCTAAACAAATTGCAGCGTATTTCTTTACTGCTTTATGCATTTACATTCATGCATTACATATTTGTTAAAACTGTTTTAAAAGGCTTTCGATTATATGAGTTCAGTTTGAGTTGTTTCCGCATGATTTTAACTCATAACTCAATCTGTATCTCGGTGCACTAACATTCAAGAACACTGAGCTATTGCAGCTCAAGATTTAAGGAACCAGATCGTTTGTGTTAAAACCAGCTCACAGAGCTGCTGGTAATCCGGACCATCTCGTAGAGCTGTTGATCCAGCTTGACTTCGATCTGGTTTCGTAGTTGCGTGCTGGTTTTTCAACTTGTAAATTTTAAATGCACGTAACTTACGGGTTTGGTGTTTAGGCTGTGTGAGAGCCTACGTGGGTTGTGGAAGAGCTCACGGACACCCCCGGATTTTTTATCCCAACAATTGGTATCCGAGCATTTTTACGATCTGGTATCGGCCTAAAAAGGGACAAACGTTCTTGTTCCTCGTGCTCTAGCATTGCTTCACAAGAAATTTGATCTTCATCCGTCTTATTTTCCACCAGAAATATAGTAGTTTCTGATTGTGAGCCTGTTTCCTTTCACTTTATCTTCCTCGAAAAAAACATCCCTGCTGATGATAAGCTTATGGACAGTAGAATCCCACAAGCGAAACCCCTGCTCTCCATCAGCATAGCCCAAGAAGATATACTTTCTGGATTTAGAATCCAACTTTGATCTTTCTTGTTCGTTGTACAACACGTACACAAGACTTTCAAATATATGCTACCGAGAATATTCCGCTTGCTTTTTAGTCCACACTTCCATTGGAGTTTTCAAATCAATCGCTACTGACGGAAATTGATTGATAAGATAACAAACGTTTTTTACTGCTTCTGCCTAGAATGACTTGGCTCTGCTATCAGTATTTAGCATAGCTCTTGTTCTATCCAACAAGGTTCTGTTCATCCGCTCTGTCACTCCTTTTTTTTGAGGCATATAAGCTGTCGTGAATTGTCTTTTGATTCCCTCATGTTTGCAAAAGGTATCAAACTCATCACTTGTATATTCTCCTCCATTGTCAATCCTTAGATACTTGGTTTTTTTTTTCAGAATTCAAGTTCAACCCACGCTTTGAATACTTTGAAGACTTCGAAAACATCTGATTTCTTCTTGATTGGATACACCCAACATCTCCTAGAGAAATCATCAATGTATGAGACAAAGTATCTCGCTCTTCCTAGGGATACGACCGGTTCATGCCAAACATCTGAATGAATAAGCTCCAATGTTTTTAATTTTGGCCGTAGAAGTGCCAAGCTTCAATATATGTTGTTTATTGGTAACAAAATGCTCACAAAAGGGTAAGGTCACTTTTGTAAGCCCCGACAATGGCTTCCGTTCAGAGAAAATTTCCAATCCTCGTTCTGACATATGTCCGAGCTTTCTATGCCATAACACAGATAATTATTCTCCTGAACAACTTTATGCAACAGCTAGTTTCACTTCTTTGTGTGTTTGACCCTAAAGAACATACAGATTTGCCGCAAACTTTTCCGTCTTCATCACCAAAAGCGTGCCTCTTACGACTTTCATGATCCCACTTTTGATACGTGTCTTACAGCCGACATCATCCAATTGTCCCAAGGACAACAAATTCTTTGTCAGTAGTCCCTTCACATGTTGTACCTCCTGTATGATGCGAATAGTGCCATCAAACATTTTGATTTTGATCGTACCAACCCTAGCGATTTCCAAGGCATGATCATTTCCCATGAATACGGACCCTCCTGAGACTGGTTCATATTGGTCAAACCATTCTCTCCGAGACGTTATGTGCCATGTCGCACCTGAGTCCATAATCCATGCGTCACAAAACTTGTGTCTTCCTTCCGCAATGGTTGTTGCTTCGCTGAATATTTCAGCACCACCTGAAGTACTCACCACATTTCCTTGAGAACTTTTCTCAATACTCCTCGTACACTCTTTCTCGAAGTGCCCTTTACCGCCACGTTTATAGCAATAAATATTTTTATTCTTACTTCGTAACTTTGATCTACCATTCCTATAACTCCCACTGAAGTCACGCTCCGTTGATCGTCCTCTTTCATCGGCAAGGCCTCGGCTTGCTTTTAAGATACCAACATGTATTCCATATTCTTGTGTCGAATTTCTTCGCTGAGAACCGCGTTTAAAACATTATTGAAGTTTAAAAAGTCCGTAAGGATATTGTTGGTGATGTTGATCATATGAATCCGGTAGACTCTGAAGTAGAAGAATCCGATAGACTCTGAAGTAGAAGCTCCGCACGTTCTTTTTCCTCTATTATATGCCCCATTGAGGTGAGCTGGGAAAATAGAGTATTCAGTGTGTTGATATGGTCGGTCATCGATGTTCCGCCATTCGAATAGTATACAACTTTCTCTTTAAGAAAATCTTGTTGCGTAGTGACTTGACCTCATACATTTTTTTCAGAGTAGCCCAAACAACTTTTGCCGATTTTGTTTCAGCGATAGTTGATAAAAATCCATCTGCTACTGTCAAGTGTATATTGAAAATAGCAGCTACAATTCATCTCATTCCACTTTTCTATCGTCTGTGACGTCCCTCGGTCTACTCTCTAACTAGTACAGCCGAAA
>KQ992606.1:0-13347 GCA_001598015.1 Dorcoceras hygrometricum
CGGAGTTACGATGAAGTCACAGCGATAGATATCGTCATTTGGACCCGTGCCCGTTGGACCGGCCCAAGTCTACCTTAAGTCTATTTAATGTTGATTATTGGACTTAATGAACAAGAGACTTCATAATTACTACAATCATCAACCCTAACCCTAGCAAACCGCCGCCTCCCTTCTCTTCTCTCGCCGCCGCCGCCGCCGCCCAAACTTCGTCGGAATTTCGTTCCGGCCTAGTTTTTCGAGGAGAATCCGATCGTGCTGATCTCGTCAGGACTTCTAGTGCAGTCTGACGAAGGAGTCTCGGATCTGGTCGTGGACCGGATTGGCGTATCTACCGCAATCTACCGAGAAGCGCCGGGTTCTTGAAACACCGGTTGGAGCCAGGCACAAGTGCCAGCGAGGTAACACGCCTGAAACACCCTATGTATGTCGATACATGTAGATTCTGATTCATCGTATTGATCGCCTCCCGGTTCTATTTTTTTTGTTCTTCCGCTGCCTGACCGGGGGGCGGATTCGGATCCCCAACAGTTTCGCTGAGAGACGTTAAACATCAGCAACAACATGTTGAGTGCAGTTCAGGTACGGCCTGATTGAGTAAGTTTGTACAAATGATTGTATAAATCAAAATTTCTAGAGTAAAACCTTCTAGTTTGGAAAAAGGGGATATGTAGAAGATGTTGCATTCGAACTTACATAAACAAATCTCAGCATACTAATTTTATTGCTTTCCGCATTCATGCTTTAAAATGATTTTTAATCTTTCAAATTCCAGGGAGTACTTTTGGTTATTTCCACATGATTTTTTATACCAGACGATGTACTCTCGGTGCTCAAACCTTTTAAGAGCAGGAGCTATTTCAACTCCAAACTGATTTCAGATCACGGTCGACTGTGCATGCTGTTTCGTTTAAAACTGCTTTTAAAACGTGCATTGTCCTACTCCATGCTGTCCCCCTGGCACGACGTAATCTAGTCCAGATTGTGCACATTTGTATGTGATGTTCGCTTGCGCGTGATCTGATACGGTTCATGGTCCTGAGAATTTTTATCAAGTGGTATCAGAGCACTTTCGTGATCTGACCCGATCCTATCAATGGTACTGATCTTTAAGTCTTCTTTAGAGAATTGTGTATCTTTCCAGGAAAGGTACTTAATATCAATCATCCTTTAAAATTCCTTTGGAAAATCTCGACCGAATCATTTTCTTTAGTATCCTAATATTTGATTGAGTTGTTAAATTCCTTTTAAAATAATGGCCTTACTATATTGAAATTTTTTAGAGATTATTTCTTGTCAACGTCTTGTAGTGCATTTTGTAGTCTGGTAAATCTTGAGCTTTGACGCTTGTTCTGTTGTCAAAGTTGTTATATCATCTGAGCTGCTTGTCTGTTTTCATTCTTGTTTTATTTCTTCAATCGATATGATCTTGACATCTATTTTTTTGAGTTTATACGAATTCTATCCAGCTTTTCGAGTGTTCTAATCTCAAGTCTTATGACTAATCTGATCCTTTTGTTTTCAACTTAACTGATTTGATTGTTAAGTTTTTCAACTGATATGATCTTTACTTTTGCTAATCAATTGATCCGGTCTTCAATTCTGCGACTCAACTGATCTTTACATATTTACCTTATCGTGAAGGTCTTCAACTCAACTAAACTGATCTTTCAATATCTGCTACTCAACTGATCTTTGTACTGTATTGTAATAAGTGTTCAACTGTTAATTTCTTCATGTTAAAGATGTGAAATACGTTAATATAAATTTTCAAAAAACCTGAATATTCACGTAGATATTTGAGGCGGTTGTTATTTTTATTTAGGCAGAAAACTGAAATAGTGGCTTAATTTAGATTGGGACGTTAAATAAGAAATGGGGTTGGGGATGGGTTGAGGTGGCGTGTTTTAATTTTTTAATATAATACAACTTAAAAATATGTCAAGATTTTTATGAACTGAACCAAATTTGAAATTAAATTCTAGTTCCCTCGTCACAATCTTTTCTCTATCTCCTTCCATATATTTTATATTATGTCTATTTTTTCTTTCCCCGTTGCATCATAATTATTAATACAAATATATTTTATTGTTTCCTTTTCGATTTTTTTGGCCTTTTAACTAAATCGTTAACACATGTTTTAATTTTCTGGTTAACTAAAATTTTAAAATTTAAAATCACAGATATTTTGAAATTTCTGAACGTTGTTATTGATTTGTCATTTCTATTCCTTAATTTATAATATTAATTTTCACATTCAATTACCATAAAAAATAACCAAAGATTTACAGCATCATTTTAATTTCCTTAATAGTTTAATCTTCGCTTAACAAAAATGGTAAAACAACAAAATTAATATGGCTAAATTAATTTTTAAAAAATAAAAATAGTATCTTCGTGATATAATATAAGTAAATTCTATAAAAATCAATTTTATTAATCAAATCACATAAACATCTATTATGTAAAAAACACATTAAATGATAATAAACAAAATTTGAACATAATATTTGCTTTATATTATTACTTAAACCATATTATTTAATTTACAACTTTATGATTAATAAATGAAAAAATTCAAATATTTATACATACAGATAAAAAGTTAAAAGTTAGTTCATTTATGTTATATAAAATATGAATTCCCATGCGAAGTAATGTATGGTGCATACTAGTATTTCTCGTCTCCAATTATGTACCTAGGACGAGACTGGTCGCATGAATGGTGACACATGACATGAATCTTGATTGGGATAAAGTCTCAAATTCAAAATCCATTCATAACATATCCTTCCTCCAAAAATATTGCGAGGACTCTTTTAAGAACAAATTACAAGGGAAAACTAAATCTCATTACTAACATCCTTGTAGGCTTTTGTAGCACTGAAATGATGGTACAATGGGAGATTAGAATTAGAAAGCTGCCAATGAGCAGAACCAAACAAATTGAACAGACAATTCAAACCAAAGAGGCATTTTGCATTGTACACACTCTTAGAGAGGATTCATAGTAGCCAGAGGCATGAATTGATCTAACAATAACATTATCAGTGCAAATTACATATATGTAATCCAGTTCTTGGAGTGGTGTCACTGCCCCAGTATATCCGAAATCGACTTGTTGACTGTTTGAAACAGTTCTTCCCTGCATGCCAAAGTAACAGTAATTTACACCCCAAACAAGAAAAAGACACCAATGCATTCTGGTAGTATATCACACCACAAGTGGCTCGTTTGCAGCAGAACACGCTCCTAAACACATATATCCAATTGGGCCTCTCTCGAAACACTGGTCAGTCAGGCTCAGTCGGAAGAATCTCTAAAAGTTTCAGTTATCACTCGTAATCATTTGTCAAGGAAACATGAGACACATGAAAAATATCTATGTTTATAAGGACAGAGCCGTCACATAACATATATATATCAGTACACATCAAGCTCAACGTGAATCCATAAATATGGTAAAGATCCTTGTAATTTCTAAAAGATGATGCCACAAGAAATTAGATTCTGATGATAACCCAAATACAGGGCCATGTTATTATAGTACTCTCTAAGTTAGAAACGTTTGCAAAAATGTCACAACTTTTGCTAATAATATTTGTATCATAATGCAATGTGCGAAAACTAGGTTGGTAATGGAATGGTGATATACTGTTTAGACTTTAGAAGAGCTTCTTACCTATCGGGTTTGTACAAGAGATAGCGATATATGAACCACTGAAATAAGAAAATCTAGAGTTAGCATATGCAGAACATCCACAAAGGTATAAACATAACCAATTGATTGATGGAATATTAAACAATTGATTTAAGGTTGGGCAGAGGAGCACAGCCATTGTTTGGGCAAGCATTACTCAACAACATTCATTCATTATCTTTTCCCAAATTTTTACAGTACGAATCATTTCCCAATCATAATTAACTACTAATAACAGTAGTTGCAGAATTGTTCTTAATTGACCATATAGTTTTCTGAGAAGTTTAGATGATTTTACCTCTAAAAAATCTTATTTTACATATCTTTTCAGAGGATATTATAGCCAACAGACCCATTTTGTGTTTTGTTTTTAGAAAAAGCTTCCCTACGTGTTGAAATACAAAGAAGAGGGCTATTTAAAACACAAACAATAGGACTTTTAAAAAGTTTTGCCCATCTTGCTATATGCTTTTGTATTTTTAAAATATCATTTATGTGCTTCAATAATGATAAATTAGAGAGGAATTATGGAACCAGTTACTGCTCTCAGCAAGAAGGAGTCGTCTTTCCATTTTAAATTATCGTCCCCTCCATTTGTTATTTTTGTACTTTTTCTAAGTCATTTAGGCCATTTTACTAATTGTTGTTTTTCTAAACCATTTGGTTATCTCTGTACTAATCGCTGGTCAACGGCGAGAGGACACATTGGCTTCTCTTAGAAAAAGCACAGTAAAGACCATAATGATGCAGGTGAGAAGCTACATGGTGCTGAGCTCACACCTGCCAAGTCATCAAAAACCCCTAGGGATAAAAGAACTGAGCTAAGGAGTTCCTTCAGCTAAGTAGCCTAAGTTCAAGGTATCCTCAGGGCTGAGCTTTTTTAGCAAAACTGACTTAAAGGATCAAGCTGAGATGAGACATTTCCCAACTTATCACAACTCAGCTTACATCGATATGGGCACTATCCAAGGCATTACTGTGGGGTGGGGCGCACAGCAATCATCCAAGTACTTTACCGAAGCATATATAGATATACATTAAAGGAAAAAAACCACCCAGGATCCCTTGGTCTAGTGGCGAGGTGAGGCTTTGAGACCCCGTTGTATAAAAAAACACAGAAAAACCAAATTTGATATTCAGAGATATCAGTTCACAATAACTTAAGGATGTGCGATGGTATGCAACATTGCTGGTGTAAACTATTGAGAAGAATTTACAAAATCAAGATACTTACAGATGAATACACTATTCCCACGAGCTCAAGAAAACCAGGGACAAGAGGAACTTTGTCGATGGTCTGTTTTAACATCAACGACGGGGGACATAAATTAATAGATGAATCAAACATAAAAAAATCAATGCATATATATACAAAGGCAAGTGCTTGCAACTCTGTGAGAGTAAAAAATGTGGAGTTCTCAATACAACGGATGTAAGTAATAAATAAGTCACGTTACATTGTTAACATTAATGACAACAGCAATTGCATTTCTTAAAAGTGCAATAGGAAATAATGTCAGAAACACTAGCTAAAAGCTTGACACTCAAATGAATTATATTCATGACAAAGCTAGACGAAGTGGGAGTTTCCATTGCGAAATTTATAGAAATATACTGATTCCATCAATCTAGAAATACACAAAAAAGGGGAAAGTCGCGTTTAATTAGAAGAAATGAAGTTAATAATTTAAAATACTAATGGATTGAATCACTTAGGCCATGAAATTTACCTTATCCTTTAAAATTATCTCTTCATGTTTCAACACACGACAATGCATCTTGATCATGCCAATAAATACAGAAATTACCGATATGAGTTTTATAGCCGCCCATAGACCCACAACGCCAGCAAAACCTAAGCCAATCAGAGCCACCCGATCTTCAGATTTATCCCACTAGGTGAACGAATAAGGAGGCGATTAGAAATGATATCAGGAAAAAAAAATGGGAAACTTCATCACCAATAAAAGTATGAAATGTTGGGTGTTGTAGACGACTCACAACATTTTGTACAGACTTGACAATTGAATTTTCTGAGCTTTCACCCGTAGCTTTAGATTTTACATTAAGGCGGTCATGTCCCTCTATGAATATTAGTAAATTACAAAGAACTGTCAAAGCAAAGCTGAAACAGAAATCTGTAATGATGCAAATTACATCAACGGTATGTGAAGTCATATCTTACCTTCATTCATGAAATAAAAATGACATCTGTAGTCATGACAAGTCATGAGAAACCTCAAAATCAAAAACGTCACATAGATGGTGCTTCTCAACTAATATTCCCATCAAATTCGTACATAGTGCATCCTCTCACATTCATTTTACCTTCATCTTGATAATTCCTAACCACCAATTTTGGGATTGACCTATGTATCTTCCTTAAGTAAGGAACATACTGCAACAATTAATGGACACTCCGAGAATACACAAAATTAGACGAAGTTTGTCCTATATAAGTTACCAATGGAAGGATATTAGCAAAATTGGATAATTCATTCATAACCACAAAGACTAGCTCCCAAAAGACTAGCCTCCAAGACAGGAGAGGCCCTCAAGCACGTTAACCGCACCATTATATTTTTGTTTTGGCACCAAAATTGGACATGTAATAAACCTTCTATTTCCTCAAATCCGAACTACTAGCGGAGTCCCAAATCTCTGGCAAGCACTAAACTAACTTTTTCATCAGACAGAGCTTCAAGAAAATATCCCAACAAAGAATTGCCGTGGCCACAATTTCCAAATATGAACCGAGCTTCATCATACCCTAAAGCATGTAACTTTTAATACAAATTCAACATTTTCCAGTACTCTAGTTAGACTGCGCACAGCAAGAAAAACTGGATAAGCAAATGTAAAACTAGAACAAGTTTATCAAATAATGGTGCTCTCTTTGCACAAACGACTAATACCTCTGAGCGAAAATTCTAAAAGTTGCCACAATTTCTAAAATTTGTTCCACGATTTTGGCACAGTTTCGTAGGTGTTTTAAGTGGTTGGTACATATACATTTTTTTTCCAAGCAATATATAAGCTCCTACTTATTTGAAGCTTCAAGTCATGAAAGGCAAAAGAGTCTATGTACCTTTAAAGGAAGGCATTGCCAATTTCTGAGGAGTCCCATTAAGGGATTGTCTTCCATTGACCAACTTCAATGGTGGGAGAGGCAGTCTTGCTGTTATTGATGCCATCTGATCTTTACCAAATTCAACCAGAAAATAAGAACTGAATTAAAATAGCTGTATAATACTATAATCTCCAAAAAAGCCACGGGAAAGAGGAATTTCAGGATGGTTTATGTAGAAAAATTGTCTTCAAATTCACCTTGCCCGGGACCAGAAGCCTGAAGTTTCAAGAATTCTTGGTGTATTAAGATACAAAAAACTCACCACCAGGCATTTATCATATGCATTTTTTTTTATTCCCCAAGTTTTTATCATTTGGGTTATGACAGAACTGGACCTCAGTTCAAAGCCCAAACCAAGTTGAATATAATCTATATTCCTCATTTCCACTATCAGTTCAGGTGGTCGGGTCGGACTGCATTAAAATATTATTATAAGATTCTAACACGATCCCGATTCAAACCTGAATCCGGCCACTCCGATAATGACCAGATTTTGTTTCATTTCGTATTTTTCACAAAATAATTAAATAAAATTTTAGAACAATACAAACAATAATATTTGAATATTGATATCCCTAAGATGTCGCGTCGAGATTGCCTCCGAGCACCCGATTTGGGCTACACTTACATCGACCACACCTCCGCGTTTAAGCCTTTGGATATGGACAACGCATAGATAATAACTAAGCCCGTAAAGCTCGAAATTGTGCGCAAATCACTCCATGCCGGATATCTCTTTCACATATCAATAGCATTCAACTATATTTATGTCCACATTTCTTCCGAGCATCGATGTTACTTAAGTATCGGAGAGATCTCATGGAAAATACTTTCGACGCCCTTTAATCTTACTATAATTTCAAGTCATCTCCAAAGGTAACAAACTCACGTCAATTCAGAAATATCCCGAGCAGAACTCTCCCCAGCAACAAAAAAGAGGGATTCCAAGAGGTTACTCGGCAGGACCCAAATTCGATTACATCAAATTTGAAAAAACTTTAAAGTATGTTTAGTAAAGAAAAAATTGTTTTAAAGTAAATTATTACAACATAAATATTACGTGATAAAACTTTATGATATTAATATATAATAAAAAAATAACAAATGAAACTATTAACATATAATTGAGGTTTAGGGAAGAAGAGATCATTGAGCCTCAACTAGTTTGACCCGACCCGTCCAAACCGATTAAATTTTTGGATCAAAATTGGATATAACTCGATTTTACCAATTCTAACATAATGTTTTTTTCAACCGACTCAACTTGAGTTCATTTTAACCCAGCATTAAGTTTTTTTTTTCAATCTACTCAAATTGAGTTCATTTTTACGCTCATATTGTCCGACTCCAATGTATAATCAAAGATCAAAATTTGAGCTTGAAGATATTAATAGCAATATGCTTTCGACATACCTTTAAAAGAAAATTTTCGAATGTATAGAAAGATCAATTTCAACATCTGTTAATTGAGAATAAATCCCCAAAAGCAAACATATTTTCACGGACAGTCCCCCTGACTTTTTTTTTCATTCTTTAGTACCTGATGCACATTTTTTCTTCTTTCCAACTCCCTTCTTAGTGGAAATTACCCATATACCCTTTTTTTATTTTAAAAAGATTTATTTTTATTTTTTATGTAGTAGATGGACTTTCTTCCTTTGTTCGTACATCTTTATTGTTAGAAAATATAATGAGTTTGGTGAAGATAAAAATCAGTTTAGAGGTTATTGGGTCAGATCAGACGTAGAATAACAACAAACCAGATAAGACTAATTTGGTGTATTCAATCTAGAGATTTAATGATTTTTATTGACTTTTTTTTTATTGATAGACTTTTGTGGAATTGATAGGAATTTGTAGACTTTTATGGAATCTCATGAAGTTAAAAAAACAATTTAATAGACTCCATTTGACTTTTATAGATTTTTAGAGAGATTTTATGGATTTATTTGTTAATATAATTTATGAATTTTATAATTTTAAATTTTTATAATGATTTGTTTGAACTTATAAATATATAAAAAAAATTTTATTTAAAATAAATTTTTTATTAACATACTGCATAAAAAAATACAAAAAATTAAAATACTAACATACTGCAATTCAATTAAAAACATTAATAAAATACTATTTAATGCGCAAAACTCGATTTTTCAATCAATTCAACACTCATTTTTTTATTAAATAATAAATAATTAAAACAAATAAATTTAGATTAATATCTAGTATTTATTCATTAGCAGTACCTAAGGTTCATTATTGTTATTATGATCAACATCGCTCCACATTCGATTGGCTATTGTATCTCTCCATGCATTAGCATTTGCTCGCTATTGTTCTTGGGTGTCAAATACTTGATCAAGGTTGCTATCTTCGTAAACTTGCTCTAATGACGGTGGTGGGACTTCACTATCTACTTCAATAGGAAATTCATCAGTGCGACACTCTTTACGAAGAAAATTTTGTAATCTGGCACAAGCCAATGTAAGCTCCTCCTGTGTTGTATATGGAAATGGAGGAACTGTTTTGAATATTTTGAAGTGTGATTTGAATATACCAAACACCATCTCAATAACGTTCCTCAAAGAAGCATGACGAAAATTGAACAACTTTTTTGCATCTTTGGGATGACGACCTTGGCCAGTGAACTCTTGGAGGTGATAACACACACCTCGAAAAGGAGCCAAGAACTGACGACGATTTGGATATCCACCATTCACCAAAAAATATTTACCTAAACCATATTATAATCAAATAATTAATTAATAACATATATTTTAAATCTACAAAATACCTTCGGGCACTTTAAGTCCATTATTTCTTGATAAAGCATCAGCCAATACGTTTGAATCAGTCGTCCACATATTATATTTTCCTTGTGAATCTCCCATTGCTACCATCACTTATATATGCATAATACCGACAATAGATATATGGTAGTAAGAAGGATGGTATATGCGACTCTACATCGATTACAGAGAGTTGAACGTAGTGACTGTCAAGAATAAGTAACCGTTGCCTTGAGTGGAGGATCTCTTTGACCAGTTGCAGGGAGCTTCGATATTCTCCAAGATAGATCTTCGCTCTGGCTACTATAAGCTGAAGGTGAGAGAATCGGATGTGCATAAGACGGAGTTCAGGACTCGCTATGGCCACTATGAGTTCTTGGTGATGTCTTTTGGATTGACTAATGCGACAGTGGTCTTCATGGATATCATGAACCGAGTATTTCAGCCGTACCTTGATCAGTTTGTCATCGTCTTCATTGATGACATTATCATGTACTCGAGGAGCAGGGAGGAGCACGGTCAGCACCTACGGACAATTTTAGGAGTGCTGAGTGTGAATTTTGGTTGGGGAGAGTGAATTCCCTGGTCACATTATTTCTAGTAGAGGAGTATAATTTGATCCGTCCAAGGTGGAGGCAGTTAAAACGTGGACAGTGCTAAAAAATGCATCTGAGATCCACATTTTTATAGGATAGACGGGATTGTGAAGTTTAGGGAACGATTTTTGGGTTCCGTCAAGTGATGCACTAAGAGAGTTGATTATGACAGAGGCTAAGGCGTCATCTTATTCGATTCACCCAGGGAGCACGAAGATGTACAGGTACCTACAACAGTTTTAGTGGCCGGGCATGAAGCGCGATATCACAGTTTTGTGTCCGAGTATTTGACTTGCCAGAGCCTCAGAGACCTGCTGGACTACTAAGACCCTTCCCTATTCCGGAGTGAAAGTGGGAGAACATTCGATGGACTTTGTTGTAGGATTTCCAAGGACCGTTAAAGGATTAAATTCTATACGGGTGATTGTGGACCGACTAACCAAGTCGGCACATTTTCTATCGATGAAGACCACATTCACTATGATGCAGTACGTGGAGTTGTACATTCAGGAGATTGTCAGACTGCATGGGATACCAGTCTCGATTGCGTCAGACAGAGATACGCGATTCACATAAGTGTTTTAGAGGAGTCTTCACGCTTCTTTGGGGACAAAGCTGTTGTTCAGCACAGCCTTTCACTCCAGACAAGATGGGCAGACAGAGAGAGTGAACCAGGTACTAGAGGACCTGCTGCGAGCTTGTGCTATTGACTTTAAATTCTATACGGGTGATTGTGGACCGACTACCAAGTCGGCACATTTTTCTATCGATGAAGACCACATTCACTATGATGCAGTACGTGGAGTTGTACATTCAGGAGATTGTCAGACTGCATGGGATACCAGTCTCGATTGCGTCAGACAGAGATACGCGATTCACATAAGTGTTTTTAGAGGAGTCTTCACGCTTCTTTGGGGACAAAGCTGTTGTTCAGCACAGCCTTTCACTCCAGACAGATGGGCAGACAGAGAGAGTGAACCAGGTACTAGAGGACCTGCTGCGAGCTTGTGCTATTGACTTTCAGGGGAGTTGGGAAGCCAAGCTACCTTTAGTAGAGTTCACCTACAACAACAGCTTTCAGGCTTTCATCGGATATGGCACCTTACAAGGCACTTTATGGGAGGAGGTAAAGATCGCCCATCCATTGGGATGAGGTAGGTGAGCGGACAGAGCTGGGCCATGAGATAGTTCAGCAGAAGGCAGACACAGTGATGAGGGTCAGGGATAGGATGAGAGCTGCCTAGAGTCGATAGAAGAGTTACGCTGATATGAGAAGGAGGGAGTTAGAATTCGCAGTCGATGATCACGTTTTTGTGAATTTCGCTCCTATGAAGGGTGTAATGAGATTTGGAAAGAAAGAGAAGCTAGCACCTAGATTCATAGGACCCTTCGAGATCTTAGACAGAGTAGGGACGTTAGATTACCGCATAGCCCTACCCCTGAGCCTAGCAGCTGTACATAATGTCTTCCACATCCTCATGCTTAGGAAATATGTGCCAAACCCCTCACATGTGCTAAGTTTTGAGCCGCTTCAGCTATCGTCGCAATTGACCTTTGAGGAGCGAGCTACTTGGACCTTAGGCAGACAGGATAGGAAGCTACGCAATCGGACCGTTCCCATGGTCAAGGACCAATGGCTGAATCATTCCGAGGAGGAAGCTACGTGGAAGGTAGATGCCGACATCAAGGAACGCTACCTAGAACTCTTCGATAAGTTTTCAAATTTTGAGGACAAAATTCTCGTAAGTGGGAGAGTATTGTAACGTCTAGAAATTTTGCCTATTAAAATCGTGTGCCTTAGTATTATTTTCTCTCATTTTAATAGCTATATTGATTTCGCTCTTTGATTTCTATCCTATTAATTATTTAAATTATTTTTGATGAGTAACTTTTCAGAATTTTAGTACAGGTGTTACGAGACCAGAATGGAGATGATCGGAACACCGAGATAAATATGATTTTTAAAAACTAATTTTTGAGGACATTCCCTAAGCTCGAAAAAATTTCATAGTAGTGAAATTTTAAAAGAGTCCACTTTCTTAAAACAAGTTTCCTCATATTTTATCTAAAGTTTCAAAAATTATATCAGGAGGGAGATAGGATTTTTGATGGCATTTTATCAATCACATAGCAACCTCATCTATTAGCTTTCAACAAATTTAAAACACCTTATTTCCCTAATTATATAAGGGTCCCGGCCGCAAGCATACACACACACACGATTTTTCAAAAAATATATAGAACCCTATGTTGGTCCGAAAATAGGATCAGCAGATCAGCAGCCGCGCATTTAAGATGAGTTAAAAGATTTTTGCGTGCTGCTACTTAAAACTGGAGGTGCAAAACCTATTGTTCTTGAACACATAAAAACTCACCAGAAGAAGAGCACCGAAGACAGATCTGGTATGATTTAAAAATCATGCGGAAAATACCAGAACTGAATCCTAATATTTTAAAACAACTCAAACAGATTTATGTACAACATAAATCTGTTCGAGACTTGCAAGTGCTAGTGTGCTAACTGTGTATGCGATGCGAGAATGCTAAGTGCTGAACTGTAAACATGTATGTGTGCTAAAGTAAAGCAAGTGCTGAAAGCTTAAAGAACACGATACACAGGCGAATGCTGAATGAATAAAGGACACGATACTCAGCAGGTTTGTTTCTGGAAGTTCGGACCTCAATGTCCTACATCTCCCCTTCTTCCACATCGGAAGGATCCACTAGAAGATTTGATTTTACAACTCGTGTACAGACCCACCCACACAAGCAGCACTTGTATGGACTCCTAGACTCAACAATGCACGCCAGCCGCAACTGTGTGACTTAGCTAATTCTAGCTCCACTGTCAACTGCAATTAAGTTCTCTCTCGAATGGTAGTTGACAGCTTCACTTCAGATTCATTTTCCCTCTGTTGTTGTCTTCTATTGATTTTCTTTCTGTGCAACAACAACTCTCTGGTTTCACAACCTCTCGTCAACTCGTCTTCAATGGCGCTGCCTTTGTATATAGATCCTCTGTACAATTAATCCCGTTGGACACAAAATTCTTCCCGTTCAAAAAAATGTTCTGTAAAGTACCGACAGGGAATAGTACTTGTGTCCTTTTCTTTTGCAGGCTTCTTGTCGTTTTCG
>KQ992608.1:0-13965 GCA_001598015.1 Dorcoceras hygrometricum
TACAAAATTTGACCAGTCGCTACAAAACCAGATTTCATCAAAACGCTAGCACTAAAAGTTCAAAGACTACACTAGCAGCAGATCTCTAGTACTTCTTATTTGTCGCCCGTCTTCTAGGTAGCCAGCTCTCAATGCCATCAAGATTCATATACGATCTTGACATGGATATC
Organism: Dorcoceras hygrometricum; assembly: GCA_001598015.1. Classification (NCBI taxonomy): domain Eukaryota; kingdom Viridiplantae; phylum Streptophyta; class Magnoliopsida; order Lamiales; family Gesneriaceae; genus Dorcoceras; species Dorcoceras hygrometricum. The sequence continues at coordinate 171 of KQ992608.1, forward strand.
CATCTATCCAAGTTAACTCAAACTCCGAAAATCAGGTCATCTCAGTCCTGGGCATTAGAATCAATTCATATTCTCTTCGTATTATGCAATCTCATGCAAACATAAAAGATCCACTACCTGTGATGGATCGACACACATAAATCAAGTTCTAAATCAAGAACAATCATAGAGTATGTGATTTTTTTGGGATAACTCAAGAAATCTCATTCTCGAGTAATCTAATCCCTGACTCTCATGTCAAATTATACCTTCGCTACTCTCTGTTCGAATTCTTCAAATATCTCTTCAACTTTATCGTTCCCAGTAACTTCACAGAATCAAATCCTGAAGTCTGTAGCAACCGTTACAAGGATTTCGAATTCAATCTTATTTATAACAAAGATCTCTGTTTTCTATGGAATTTCCAACGTAATCGATATGAATTCCACGTGTCATGCTGAGTATTTAAATACCAGAAGAGGATATACATCAACCGCTTGGAACCAGATTCTAACTGTTATATATATCGTTAACCAGATTCCTCAGCTGATGTTTATCTGTCGCAATGATATCCAGTCGCAACATTTCTCAATCACAACCAGACGTCATAATAACCAGTCATAACAACCAGTCGCTGTATTTCTTTAATATCAAAATGACGCCGTGATAACTAATCCAAACGACGTCGCAACATACCAACGGCTGGTTCCCGATCTCTACTGAAAGACCCCAACAGCTGGTCCCACTGAAATACCTCAACGACTGTCCCGCTAGCTAATTCAAACGGTGTCGTATATATGTTCCTGTTCATAAGTCAAAACGACATCGTGTTGTTCCCACGACTGGTTAAACCAGCAGATACAACAAACCATCGACTGGTTTCCCATACTAAGAAATATTTCCCGATAGCAAATCTTGTCGCGAACCCTAGTTACTGTTCACAGTAACCTGATCCGTCCTAATTCCTGGTGGTAGAAAACTCCGACGAGAGTGAGAGTGGTAGCGTTGGACTCCTCTCGCTAAGGCGCTTCGTTCTATACCTCTTTATAAGGCTTTGGAAGAGCTGGAAGAGGATCGCAGGATCGCTAAGACATCTCACTGGTGTAGTTTGCTAGCGTAAGCGTTCCCTGCCGTGTAAGTAGCTTCGTTGGGGTAAGTGAGAATTCTACCTTTAAGCTTTGTTAGAGCTTTCCGTTGAGATAGTAAGGTAGATAAGCGCTGGTAAAGTTGTAGCTCCCAGCTGCTGTTGTTTTGTGTTTCGGCTTTTGAGCAGTAGCTTGTGTTGGTTTAGCAGGTGACAGATCTGTGTTGCTCGGACTTCGTTGTAGCAACTGTGTGTGGTAATTGTAGCTCAGGAGCTGGTGAGGTACAGATGTTGAGCTTATATTACGGCTGGAATTGGCATGGATATTATGTTGATTGCTGTGTGTGCATTGCTTGTTGTTTATATGCTGTTTAGCTGTTTCATTGCATACGCACTATCATTTCCATTTCAGCTGTTGTAGCCGTCCTGTTGTTACTGCTGTTCTGATCTTATCTCTCATCTCCCTGCTGGTCTGTTAGCCCTCATGTGCCGAGTGGTTAACTACCACAGTTCATGGGTTGGGCAACAACAGGTTGAGTTGTTGATGCATCTGGTATTCAGGTGTGGTGTAAAGATGAGTGGGTAATTCCCGTATGCTTGTACACACACCAGTGGCCACCATTCTTCGCAGAATCTGTTGTCAGCTGTTGAATTTCTTGGCTCCCTTCCTTGGTTGTAGCCTTTGGCTGTTGCATTGTTCTTCATGCATAGCATTAGCATTATATCTTTTGCTATTCATTGCTGTTTTATAGTTGCTCTCCGTACTGGGGTTTGACCCCTAGGTCCCTCTGGGGCTGTTGTGTTGTTTGCCTGTTTGTGGTTCAGGTTTTCTAGGTTATTCCGCTGGCCGTGGCTTTGACCCAGCTGGAGGTACCCCAGGAGGTAGATAGAGTGTCCCAGTTATGTATAGTATTTGTATGCACTGGTATCACTTTGGGTGGGATGTCCCGGGTGATGCTTAGATCTATATAGCTGGAAGTCTTTTAGTACTGGTGTTGTATTCAGCCGTTGGCTAATTTGTTGTACTTGACTGTTGTGCTGTTGTAGATTTATAAACTGTGATTATTTTGAGTATTGTGTATTTTAAATTATGTTATCTTTCTGTTGACGCCGTGATAACTAATCCAAACGACGTCGCAACATACTAACGGCTGGTTCCCGATCTCTACTGAAAGACCCCAACAGCTGGTCCCACTGAAATACCTCAACGACTGGTCCCGCTAACTAATTCAAACGGTGTCGTATAGAGGTTCCTGTTCATAAGTCAAAACGACATCGCGTTGTTCCCACGACTGGTTAAACCAGCAGATACAACAAACCATTGACTGGTTTCAAATCCCTCGACTGGTCACTGCTTCACAAGCCAACGACTGGTTCTATTAGCAGCACTATAAAAACGATACCGTTTCATCATATGCTCGCGGTAATTCATATAACGCACCAGACTTCATCCAAACGGCAGCGTTTCACTCTCAAATGCTAAGAAATCAGATTCCTCCTGAAATTCATCAATTCAACTCCGAATCTCAACCAGATTTCACCTGGAAGAATTTCAATTTGAAAGATAACATTCCCAGAATAAATCCGAGAATCCTCAACCAGACTTCATCAAAATCTGACGTTCGGAAATTTCGAATTTACTTAATCTCTATGTACTAATTTCGGGCATTACAGCGTGTTTCATAGCAGATAGCGAAACTACGTCGTTTTGATAAGTTGGAACGACAGCGTTTTGAGTGGAACGCTTTGTACCAGCTGTTGGTTATGATAGACATCAGCTGTTGGGTGATTTCATGCGTTGCGGCTGTTGGTTTGTGGATCAGCTGTTGGTAGCGAGAGGACGTGTTCCTGTGCGACATCGTTTGGTTAAGTTGGTGGGACGCCGTTTAGTCTTAGCGTTGTTTGAAAGATTCAACAGCTGGTTGTTATATTAGCGATAGGCAAAAGCTGATGCGTGATTTCAGCTGCTGGTTGGGGAATATTAGTTGTGACGACTGATTTTGTCGGTGGATCTACTCCTGTTTCTTGCAGCTGTTGAGTAGCGTATTTATTAGAAGACTTGGTCTTCGATTTGGCAGGAGATCCCATACTAAGAAATATTTCCCGATAGCAAATCTTGTCGCGAACCCTAGTTACTGTTCACAGTAACCTGATCCGTCCTAATTCCTGGTGGTAAAAAACTCCGCGAGAGTGAGAGTGGTAGCGTTGGACTCCTCTCGCTAAGGCGCTTCGTTCTATACCTCTTTATAAGGCTTTGGAAGAGCTGGAAGAGGATCACAGGATCGCTAAGACATCTCACTGGTGTAGTTTGCTAGCGTAAGCGTTCCCTGCCGTGTAAGTAGCTTCGTTGGGGTAAGTGAGAATTCTACCTTTAAGCTTTGTTAGAGCTTTCCGTTGAGATAGTAAGGTAGATAAGCGCTGGTAAAGTTGTAGCTCCCAGCTGCTGTTGTTTTGTGTTTCGGCTTTTGAGCAGTAGCTTGTGTTGGTTTAGCAGGTGACAGATCTGTGTTGCTCGGACTTCGTTGTAGCAACTGTGTGTGGTAATTGTAGCTCAGGAGCTGGTGAGGTACGGATGTTGAGCTTATATTACTGCTGGAATTGGCATGGATATTATGTTGATTGCTGTGTGTGCATTGCTTGTTGTTTATATGTTGTTTAGCTGTTTCATTGCATACGCACTATCATTTCCATTTCAGCTGTTGTAGCCGTCCTGTTGTTACATCTCCCTGCTGGTCTGTTAGCCCTCATGTGCCGAGTGGTTAACTACCACAGTTCATGGGTTGGGCAACAGCAGGTTGAGTTGTTGATGCATCTGGTATTCAGGTGTGGTGTAAAGATGAGTGGGTAATTCCCGTATGCTTGTACACACACCAGTGGCCACCATTCTTCGCAGAATCTGTTGTCAGCTGTTGAATTTCTTGGCTCCCTTCCTTGGTTGTAGCCTTCGGCTGTTGCATTGTTCTTCATGCATAGCATTAGCATTATATCTTTTTCTATTCATTGCTGTTTTATAGTTGCTCTCCGTACTGGGGTTTGACCCCTAGGTCCCTCTGGGGCTGTTGTGTTGTTTGCCTGTTTGTGGTTCAGGTTTTCTAGGTTATTCCGCTGGCCGTGGCTTTGACCCAGCTGGAGGTGCCCCAGGAGGTAGATAGAGTGTCCCAGTTATGTATAGTATTTGTATGCACTGGTATCACTTTGGGTGGGATGTCCCGGGTGATGCTTAGATCTATATAGCTGGAAGTCTTTTAGTACTGGTGTTGTATTCAGCCGTTGGCTAATTTGTTGTACTTGACTGTTGTGCTGTTGTAGATTTATAAACTGTGATTATTTTGAGTATTGTGTATTTTAAATTATGTTATCTTTCTGTCAGGCCAAAAGTAAAAATTTTAACCACTTTTTAGTTGCTTCCGTTTGTTTTGCGTGTTTTGTCTCTGATGTGAGCACGAGGCCTGACAAGATCTGTGTGTTCTTGTTTGGAGCGATGCAACACCGTTTAGCGAGACACATGTATGAACCAGTTGGATTGTGGTACGATGTCGTTTAGAGGAACCAGCTGAGATGTGAGATCTGGATGTGTGAGAGCTGGTTGGTATGGGAACTGGATTGTAGTGCGACACCGTTTTGAGAAACCAAAGGCGTCATTTGGTAGTAGCGCGCTGGTTAAGCGTATGGTTCAGATCTGGAGTGGTACTCAGATCTGAGTTGGTATCAGCTGTGAGTTCTTTTTTTGTCGGTGACTACTGTTCTTCAAATTTGGGGGATTTAAGTTATATATCAGAGTACTTTGACCATTCGTACGCGATATCTTTCCCCAACACTTAGAATATTTCCTCGTGAGATTACTCTGTCGCGATACCATAGTTACTGTTCACCAAACCTTATCTTCTCCGATTACTGGCGGTAGAAGACTCCGACTGGAGCAAGACTGGTAGCGTTGAGTTTCCCTTGTTGAGACGCTTCCATTACTACCACTTTCGAAGGCTTGGGTTAAGCTGGAAGAAGAGCGCGAAGGAGCTACAGTGCGTCGTTGTTCGTTTATGGACAGATTTGGTTCTTCTGCTCAGGTAGTACTTCGAGTAAGTACTGGTTTCTAACCTTATGCTTCGTTTAGAGCTAGTGGTTTTGCTAGAAAGGTAGATTAGAGCTGGGTTGAGCTGGTGGCTCCCAGTTTGTAATTCTGTGTCCCTGAGCTGGTTGTTGTTGTTTGGCCTAGCAAGTGGCAGATTTGAGTTACTCGGGACTTTGTTGTGCTAATTATTATTGAGAAACTGAAGGAACGGATTTGAGCTTGTTTACAGCTTTGAGATTTGGCATGGACATAGGTGTATGCTTGCTGGTATTGCCTGTATTGTGTGCTGTTGTATCGTTGTTGCTTACTGCTAGTCTCTGTGCTGATTATTGTAAGCTGTTTCATTGACATACACACATTTTCCACGCTTGAGCTCATATCTGTTAGCCTTTTGTTGTTTTTGTGCTAGCCAGTATGTACCAGGAGCTGTTGTTGAGGACGAGCGGCAATACCGTGCTCCTCATCTCCCTGCTGGGTTATCTGTTAGCCGCTATGAGACGAGTGGATAGCTACCACGCTCTCATGAGCTTTGGCAACAGCAGGTTGAGTGATCTGTGTATGCTCTGGTACTGTGTGTTGAGACGAGTGGATAGCTACCATGATCTCACATGCTCCGTGGTCACTATCTTGTTCGATCTGTTGACAGCTGTTGATCTGGTCCTTGAGCTCCTTCGGCTTCTTGATCTATTGTAGCCTGCTGCTTTGTATCCTGCTGTCTCATGAATAGCACGTGCATTTATATCTGTTGTCATCTATTTGCTGTTTGTATTGCTCTCCGTACTGGGGTTTGACCCCGTGTCCCTCTGGGGATGGTTGTTTTACCTGTTTACGTGTTGTTCAGGTTACCAAGGTTTCTCAGCTGGTCGTAGAGATGACTCAGCTGGTGGTTCCCCGAGAGGTGGATAGAGTGTCCCAGTTATGTATAGTATATAATAATGCAATAGAGTCGTTGTCGGGGAATGTCCCGTAAGGATGTAATGTTCTATTGCTGATTTGAGTTGTTGATTGGGAGACACTCGATGTTTGTCTATTAGCTTGTTGTTTGGTTTTTGGGTTGTTGTAAATCAGTATTTTGAATATCAATGTATTTTTAAACTATGTATTCTAAGTCAGGCCAAATCGAAAAATTTTAGCCACTTTTAATTGCTTCCGCCGTTGTTAATTGCATGGTTAGTCTCTATATTGTGCATCGGACCTGACATTTTTGGTATCAGAGCTTAAACTGGGATAAGCTCGAATTCTTTTGATCACACTTGAGTCTAGGCACTTTGTTGCTTGTTGCATGTGCTTGACTATGTGATAGATTTGTTGTGTTATCTTACTGTATTAGCGTTTGCCTATATGCCGCCTAGATGTAGGGGTAGAGCTACAAGGCAGATTCCGATAGAGTCTGAGGGTCAGAATGAGGGGATGGAGCGTAGTGCTCGTGTTCGTAGACGTGCTAGGCAGGTTGACGATGAGGTAGATGTGTTGGTTGCCCGTGTGGACGAGATGGAACTGATCATGGCGAGGTTCCAGCGGATGAATCCTCAGACTTTCGATGGTGATGAGAGTAGTTCTGATGCAGAGTCCTGGTTGCAGCATATTACAGGGCTGTTTGATAGAGTACGCTATGATGATGAGCGCAGACTGAGTTTGGCGACTTTCCAGATGAGGAAGAATGCAGAGCGCTGGTGGAGAGGTGCCTCACGTACTCTTGAGGAGACTGGTGCGGGGATTACTTGGGATAGTTTTTGTACTGCGTTTCATCAGGAGTATGTTCCGGAGTCCTATGTGAATGCCTGGGAGCGAGAGTTTGATAACTTGGTTTAGGGAACCATGTCTGTCGGAGAGTATGCTTGAATGTTTTCTTCTGTTCTTGCCTATGTTCCTCATGTGTCTGGCCGCGAGAGGGCAAAGAGGAACCGATTCTTGGAAGGGCTAAACGAGGATATTTATTCCTTGGTGTTAGCGAGTTCACCTACCAGTTATGCGGACGCGGTGGAGAAAGCAATGTACATCGAGGAAGGATTACGGAACCGCATGTCTCGGATTCAACCTCAAGCTGCTCAAGGTACACGTCCCAATGTTCCAGGGGCGCAACCTTCCCAATTTCCCCAGTCATCCAAGCAGCCGCAACAGTCAGCACAACAATCTGGATGCCACAGGTTTAGGCCCCATGGCCATCCGTTCAAGAAGAAGCAGGGTTCAAGTTCTTCTAGTTCGGACAGTTCAAGCAGCAATAGCATCCCTATGGCTATCTTCTATGGTCAGTGTGGAGGCAAACACCCTTCGACACAGTGTGTGAGTGTTCAGGGTGCTTGCAACATTTGTGGGCAGTATGGACATTTTGCAAGAGTATGTCCATTGGCTGGATCTCAGCAAACGCTGCCCCACCTAAAGTCGTTCTGGTGGGTCATCTTGAGGTCGTTCTTGTGACTCCTGCCGGCGTTAGCCTGTTCTCCCAAGAGATTTTGTTGAATGGCATTCTTAGGTTTGGTGAGAATGTGTTGGTAGCGAACTTGATTCAGTTAGTGATGTGGGATTTTGATTGCATAGTGGGAATGGATGTGTTGTCTAGCTTTAGGGCCACCGTGGACTGTTTCCATGGCATTGTGCGTTTTTCAGCCCCAGTCTGGCGAGAACTGGAACTTCTACGGCCACGATTCCCAATCAAAGATTCCGTTGATATCTGCTATGGAGATGTTTGGCCTGTTGTCGTTGGACAATGTCGGGATTTATGCCTTGGATGCATCCTCGAAGTCGTGTGTGGAGCTTAATGACATTCTCGTTGCTCGTGATTTCCCTGTTGTGTTTCCCGAGGAGATTCCTGGTTTTCCTCCATGGAGGGAGATCTACTTCAGCATTGAGTTGGTACCTGGTACAACTCCTATTTCGCGAACCCCATATATTTAGCACCAGCTGAGTTGAGAGAGCTGAAGGTTCAGCTTAGCGATTTGTTGGACAAAGGTTTCATTCTACCGAGCATGTCACAGTGGGGAGCTCCTATCTTGTTTGTAAAGAAGAAGGATGGTTCGATGAGGATGTGTATTGACTGTCGGTAACTGAATTAAGGCTACTGTGAAGAATAAGTACCCTTTACCGAGGATCGATGATTTGTTCGATCAGATTCAGGGTTCAATTGTGTATTTTAAGATCGATCTACGTTCGGGGTACCATCAGTTGCGCATTCGAGAGCAAGATGTTGCAAAAATTGCGTTTCGTACGAGGTATGGGCATACGAGTTTTTGGTTATGCCTTTTGGTTTGACTAATTCCCCTGCAGTTTTCATGGACTTAATGAACCGAGTCTTTAGATAGTTCAACGATCAGTTTGTGATTATGTTCATCGATGACATTTTGGTGTACTCGAAGACTCCGATGCAACATAAAGAGCATTTGAGGTTGGTTCTCCAAACACTACGAGACTCACAGTTGTATGCTAAGTTCTCTAAGTGAGAGTTTTGGTTGGATAGAGTAGTGTTTCTGGGTCATGTCATTTCGACCGACGGATTGTCTGTTGATCCTAGCAAGGTAGAGGTCGTAGTAAACTGGAAGCGTCCCAAGAATATCTCTGAGATCCGTAGCTTTTTGGATTGGCTAGCTATTATCGACTCTTTATTGAGGGATTTTCTAATATAGCTAAGCCTATGACGCAGCTAACCCAGAAAGACAAGAGATTTTCAGAGAGCATAAAGAGCACTTGTATGCCAAGTTCAGCAAGTGTGAATTTTGGCTAGACAGAGTTATCTTCTTGGGTCATGTGATTTTAGCGCAAGGAATTTCTGTGGATCCTAGTACGGTGGAAGCGGTTCTTAACTGGGAGCGACCTAGGAATGTTTCCGAGATCCGTAGTTTCTTGGGATTGGCTGGCTACTATAGGCGTTTCATTGAGAAGTTCTCTTCGATAGCCAGGCATATGACTCAGTTGACCCAGAAGGATAGGAAGTTTGTTTGGACTGATGAGTGTGAGTCGAGTTTTCAGATGCTGAAGGAGAAGTTGACTACTGCTCTTGTTTTGGCCTTGCCTTCGGGTTCTGGAGGTTTTGTGGTGTGCTCCGATGCTTCTCTAAGTGGTTTAGGGTGTGTTTTGATGCAGAACGGGTACGTGATTGCGTTGCGTCTCGACAGTTGAAGCCTCGTGAGACGAGATACCCCGTTCATGATCTAGAGTTGGTTGCGATTGTGTTTGCCTTGAAGATATGGCGACACTATCTGTATGGTGAGGAGTTTGTGGTGTACACCGACCACAAGAGTTTGAAGTATATCTTCACCCAGTCAGATTTGAATATGAGACAACGTCGTTTGATGGAGTTGCTTAAGGATTTTGTTTGCGAGATACAGTATCAACCTGGGCGGATGAATTTGGTAGCCGATGCTTTGAGTAGGAAAGCCCAACCTGCGAGCTAACATCCTTGAGTATCTCGAGAGTCCACGAACGGTTGAGTACTTCTGGTTGGCGATTCCAGCCGAGTGATTAGTACTTTTTAGTTTCTTCGATTCAGGTTGAACTGTTAGATTGTGAGTGACATCATAGAGGCGCAGAGGACTGATCCGTATATCCATGAGTTGAGTATTAAGGCCCAGAATGGTCAGTCTGAATATTTCTCTGTTGCTTCGGATGGGTGTTTGAGATTTAGAGGAATATTGGTGGTTTCGAACTTGATTGATTTGAAAGAGACTATTCTGAATGAAGCGCATTACAGTCGATATAGCGTACATCCGGGGGAGAAGAAGATGTACCATACTTTGAAATCTCACTACTGGTGGGAAGGCATGAAGAGCGACATTTCTGGTTTTGTTGCTCGATGTATGAATTGCCAGCAGGTCAAGACCGAGAGAATGAGACCTGGTGGATTGTTGCAGAGTTTAGAAGTACCTCAATGGAATTGGGAGCACATCGCCATGGATTTTGTGACTCATTTGCCTCGATCGAGTAGGGGATGCGATGCGATTTGGGTTGTGATTGATAGACTCTCTAAGTTAGCCCATTTCATTCCCTATGATGTGAGGTGCTCGTTGAAGAAAATGGCGAAGTTATATGTCGACCATGTGGTTAGATTGCATGGAGTGCCTGTTTCGATAGTATCAGATAGAGATCCGAGATTCACCTCTCGATTTTGGAAGAGTTTGCAAGTAGCAATGGGTTCGAGATCGGCGATGAGCACTGCTTATCACCCCCAGACAGATGGCCAATCTGAAAGGACCATTCACTTTAGAGGACATGCTGCGTGCAGTTGTGATGGATTTCAGTGGTGGCTGGCAGGATTCTTTGTCCTTAGTTGAGTTTTCTTACAACAACAGCTATCAAGTGACCATTGGGATGGCTCCGTTTGAAGGATTGTTTGGTCGAAAGTGTAGATCACCGATTTGTTGGGAAGAAGTTGGTGAAAGACAGCTTTCTACTCCTGAGTTTGTGCAGCATATGAAAGATCAGGTTGATTTGATTCGGAGTAGAATGAAAGCTGCACAAGACCGTTATGCTAGCTATGCTAATAAGCGACGCACACCATTAGAATTTGAGGTTGGCGATCATGTATTTCTCAAGATTTCTCCTTTCAAGAGTGTTATGAGATTCAGATATAAGGGTAAGTTAGCTCCTCGATTTGTTGGTTCCTTTGAGATTGTTGAGCGGATTGGACAGTTGTCTTATAGATTGAAGCTGCCTGATGAGTTAGCAGCGATGCATGATGTTTTTCATGTGTCAATGTTGAGAAAATATGAGCCAGATCCATCCCATGTGCTGAGTACTGATGAAGTAGAGCTAGACCAGACCCTGAGCAATGTTGAATATCCAGTGCAGATTTTGGACAGGAAGGAGAAGCAACTGAGGAATAAGGTTATATCGTTGGTGATGGTCCAATGGAGCAAGCATAGGACTTATCACCCCCAGACAGATGGCCAATCTGAAAGGACCATTCACTTTAGAGGACATGCTGCGTGCAGTTGTGATGGATTTCAGTGGTGGCTGGCAGGATTCTTTGTCCTTAGTTGAGTTTTATTACAACAACAGCTATCAAGTGACCATTGGGATGGCTCCGTTTGAAGGATTGTATGGTCGAAAGTGTAGATCACCGATTTGTTGGGAAGAAGTTGGTGAAAGACAGCTTTCTACTCCTGAGTTTGTGCAGCATATGAAAGATCAGGTTGATTTGATTCGGATTAGAATGAAAGCTGCACAAGACCGTTATGCTAGCTATGCTAATAAGCGACGCACACCATTAGAATTTGAGGTTGGCGATCATGTATTTCTCAAGATTTCTCCTTTCAAGAGTGTTATGAGATTCAGATATAAGGGTAAGTTAGCTCCTCGATTTGTTGGTCCCTTTGAGATTGTTGAGCGGATTGGACAGTTGGCTTATAGATTGAAGCTGCCTGATGAGTTAGCAGCGATGCATGATGTTTTTCATGTGTCAATGTTGAGAAAATATGAGCCAGATCCATCACATGTGCTGAGTACTGATGAAGTAGAGCTAGACCAGACCCTGAGCAATGTTGAATATCCAGTGCAGATTTTGGACAGGAAGGAGAAGCAACTGAGGAATAAGGTTATATCGTTGGTGATGGTCCAATGGAGCAAGCATGGAAGAAGCTACCTGGGAAGTTGAGGAAAAGATGAGACAGGAGTGGCCTCATCTGTTTGAGCTATAGCAGCAGCGTTTCAGGTAACTTCTAGTTTGATTGATTTTGTGATTTGAGTATTTTGCTTCTGAATTGAGATTCTATTTAGTATTGAGATTTACTACGTAGTATGGCATGAGTATATTAGGAATGGTGTCTAGTATAGTGTGTCATGAATAAGCTATCTTGCTGTTGTGATTTTGATTTGATGACTTAATTGATTTCGAGGACGAAATCGATTTCTAGTGGGGGAGAGTGTGAGGACTACAAATCTGTTAAGTAAGATTTAATGGTTAATCAACTTTTGGATTAAGATTAGTCACGGAAATTGTGATTGCTGGTTATCGGGTGGAATCAACGTTGAATTTGGAGTTCAGTAGTTGCATTTTTCTATCGGGAAGTGATTCCAGTAGTAATTCAGATTTGAGATTCATCGCTGGGAGAAGCTAGGCCAGCAGCGCCTTTGTAAGGCCCGGGATTATTTGATTTAATAACCCGAGATTAATTAATTGTAGTCAATTCATATTTGTGCATGAGAAATCTGGTTGTTCATCTTTCATTTGGAAGGCTTCGTATATAATTTGGGTCAGATTTCACATTTGGAGTAAGTATGGAAGTTCTGGAAATTTTGAGTTAACGATCAGATTTGTGAGAGAGCTGAATAACAAGAGAAATCTGTTATCGCTGGGAGTTGGGTTGTTCGCAGCATGTTTTAGTAGCGTGAGAGAGGATAAACCGTCGTTTGGGTGAAATCTGATTGAGATTTGAAGGTGAATTGGTGAGATTTCGGTAGAGATCTGATTCCCTAGAATTTGGAGGTGAAACGCTGCCGTTTTGGGAAAATCTGGTGCGTTGAGCAAATTGCCTCGAACATATGATGAAACGTTGTCGTAGCGCTAATGCTAGAATCTGGTTTATCGCAATGCAGCAAGTCAAAGGTAATGTAGAGGTGTGATCGCTGATGTTAGTGGTGCATCGTCGTTTCGCGAATCAGTAGATGCGCTTGAAAGAGGTTGCTGCTGGAAGAAAGTGTGCGGGTGCAAGAATTAACGAGAGAGTGACACGTGTTGGTCAACCTTTTTGGTGTTGACTGCTGTTGGCAGCGTTGATCAGCGGTTGTGGTTGTAAGAAGTTGATTTAGTCGAGTGACCAGCCGGTGGTTTGAGTAACCAGTTGCTGTTGAGAAGTGACGTCGTTTTGTTGAAATTAAAACGCAGTGTTTTGAATGGAGTAGTGTTGATCAGCAGTTAGCAGAGAATATGACATGTTCCTTACGACGTCGTTTGAATTATTCGCACGACCAGTCGCTTATGGTGAGGCGACATCGTTTCGATAAGTTGGAACGCAGCGTTTTGGGTGTAACGCTTTACGTCTGCTGTTGGAAGTAATGCTGACGTGTTCCATTGCGTCGTCGTTTTGAAGTTGTTTAGCGTGACCAGCTTTTGGTTGTTTCGCAAGAGGAATCTGTCACCAGCAGTTGGATCGCTGAGGCGTCTTTTTGATTAGTTGATGCGGTGTCGTTTTGGATGCGTGAAGAGAAAATGCGACGCTTGATGGTTGTTGCTGCCGATTCCGTTGGAAGTAAAAGCTGGTATCAGCTATAAGACTTCTCCTGTAACGTCTGATTATGTAGAACAGCGGTTGATAGGTATTAGCGCTAGTTGAGAAATCTATTTGATGATATGGATTGATGCATGAATCTAGTTTCAAGCGGTGTGTACATATCCTATTTTGGTATGTATGGGGAATTCTGCAGAAAACAGAGACCTTCTCCTATAAATTAGAGTGAATTCAAATACTTGTAACCTGGCTACGGTTATCAGAATTCAATTCTGTGAATTTCCCTGGAATCTTTACGACAAGGTCTCAGCTTTGATATTTGAAGCAATCCAAAAACAGAGCTAAACGAGGTATAGTTTGAAATGAGAGTCAGGGACTTGAATACTCGAGAATGATAATTCTTGAGTTATCACGCCAAATCACATACTTTATAACTGTTGTTCTTGATGTAGAACTTGAAGTTATGTTTGTCGATCCATCACAGGTAGTGGATCTTTATTTGAT
>KQ992610.1:6186-44010 GCA_001598015.1 Dorcoceras hygrometricum
TCTAGGTATGGGTACTTGTACTTAATGAAGCACAAGTCTGAATCATTTGAAAGGTTCAAAGAATTCAAGGCTGAAGTGAAAATTAGCTAGGCAAGAGTATTAAAGCACTTCGATCCGATCGAGGTGGTGAATACTGGAGTGCTGAATTTCAAGACTATCTTAAAGAGAATGAGATTCTCTTGCAGTGGACCCCTCCGGCCACACCACAGCTCAATGGTGTAGCGGAGCGTCGTAATCAAACCTTGATGGACATGGTTCGATCTATGATGAGCTTCACTGAGCTTCCTACCTCGTTTTGGGGCTATGCGCTCGAAACGGCAGTAATGTTTTTGAACAATGTCCACACCAAGGCAGTGGATAAGACTCCATATGAGATATGGATGGGCAAACCACCCAAATACTCGTACATGAGAATTTGGGGATGTCCTGCTTACGTGAAGCAGACAGTGGGAGATAAGCTGGATACGAGATCCATCTTATGTTACTTCGTTGGGTATCCAAAGAATTCCACTGGATACTACTTATACTATCCAAGTGAAACAAAAGTGTTTGTTTCTAGAAATGCCACCTTTACGGAAAGGGAATTTCTACTTGATATAAAGGGCAAAATAGTAGAACTCGGAGAGGTTCGAGAACCAACTGAGGTACCAAATGAATCTCCTGTGCCTCCAGAGCCAGTACCAGAAATGGTCGCACCTAGGAGATCCGAAAGGGTTCCTAGGGCTCCTGAAAGATATGGTTTCCTCCTTGAAGATGATCAAGGTGATCAAGTTGTTGGATGTGATCCAAGGACTTTCAAGGAGGCAATTTCCGATGCTGATTCTAATTTGTGGCTTGAAGAAATGCAGTCTGAGTTTGACTCAATGCATGCGAACCAAGTTTGAACTTAATCCTCCCGAAGGAATTGTTGCTATTGGGTGCAAATGGATATACAAGAGGAAACTTGGGCCTGATGGTAAGGTAATGACCTACAAGGCACGACTGGTCGCGAAAGGTTACACTCAAAGGCAAGGTGTTGACTATGATGAAACCTTTTCACCAGTCGCAATGTTCAAGTCGATTAGAATCTTACTAGCCATAGCCGCATGGTACGACTATGAGATATGGCAAATGGATGTGAAAACTGCGTTCCTTAATGGAAACATTAAGGAAGAAATCTTTATGACGCAGCCTGAGGGTTTCACATCTGTAGGAAGTGAGCATAAGGTATGCAAACTTCAGAGATCGATCTACGGTCTCAAACAAGCATCGAGGAGTTGGAACCTGAGATTCGATGAAACAATTAAGGAATTTGGTTTCATCAAGAATCCCGAGGAGCCATGTAATATAAGAAGGTAGTTAAAAGCGCTGTGACATTCCTTGTACTTTACGTTGATGACATTCTACTCATTGGGAATGATGTAGGAATGCTGCAGTCAACTAAAGTATGGTTGTCTAGTAGATTCTCGATGAAGGACATGGGTGAAGCATCCTATATTCTTGGAATACAGATATATCGGGATAGATCGAAAAGGATGCTCGGACTCACCCAAGCTACCTACATCGATACCATACTTAAGAGGTTCTCTATGCAAGAGTCCAAGAGAGGACACCTACCTATGTACCACGGGGTCACTCTATCTAAGTCTATGTGTCCAAAGACTGATGAGGAGATAGAGAGTATGGCACGTGTGCCATATGCCTCGGCGATAGGTAGTATTATGTATGGCATGATCTCAACTAGACCGGATGTCGCATATGCTCTGAGTGTCACGAGCCGCTACCAGGCCAACCCCGGCCAATTGCATTGGAAGGCTGTGAAGGATATTCTTAAGTACTTGCGAAGGACTAATAATATGTTCATGGTCTATGGGGGTGGTGAACTGAAATTTGAAGGCTACACTGATTCTAGCTTCCAATGTGACGTGGATGATTCGAAGTCTACCTCTGGATTAGTATTCATGCTCAATGGTGGTGCTGTCTCTTGGAAGAGTTCCAAGCAAGACACCATCACGGATTCAACCACTGAGGCTGAGTACATCGCAGCATCAGCTGCTGCTAAGGAGGCAGTTTGGATGAGGAATTTCGTCCAAGAGTTGGGCGTCATTCCTGATGGAGTTGGTCCAGTCCCGGTGTACTGCGACAACACGGGTGCCGTTGCGCAAGAAAAGGAGCCTAGGTCTCACCAAAGGATCCAAACATATACTGAGGAAATACCACATAATCCGGGATATTGTGGCTAGAGGTGACATAGCAGTTGAGAGAGTCGCCTCTGCGGACAACGTTGCTGATCCACTTACATCTTTATTTATGAAATACGCATTTATTTATGGCATTCTTTATTTTCACTATGTTATATGCTGTTAACAATTGTGTTGGATAAAGACCTAGAATGCACCATGGTGTATGTTAGATGTGATAGTGGATATGATGGCTATCATGAAACACATCTAATAGTCACTGTGCATTCTGAATTCGTTCCTAGTCGATTGGGCCGTCAAAATGAGGATAAGGCCGCCCGAGCTTGAGACTAGCGTCTGCGATGTGAAGTACCATGTTTCATTGGTAGGGAACATTGTGATGTTCTGAGCATGCAGATCGATAGTGACCTGATGATCTACCGAACTACCTCCGTTCTGACTTTGCAAGTGGTTACCTTTTGTCGAGTGGATAAGTCCGAGGTCTTGGTCGTACTGATTAGTCCTCACTACTCGAAACGTCATTGAGACTCTACATGATAGGCGCCTCACTTTGACCCTTTTGTCGACTCACTCGGGGTCATTAGGCGGCGGGATTGGGTGAGGTCCCAATGCATGTAGGAGTCGATGCATCGTTGTCGAGGATTCACCACTCGCTCTCATGCGTGGATATCCTATGCTATCTGAGGGGATAATAGTGTATAAATCTCTGGCCAGAGTACTGGATGTGTTTTAGGTAAATGGTTTTACCTAGTTACACTCGCGATGTCACATTTGATCTCCAAGATGTATGCATAGCTATCGGATCTCTAGCGACTCTCGATTTGCCAATGGTCGTTGATCTGATCGAGATATATGTGTTGAAAGGACCGTATTGTACGCTAACCACGACCAACTGGTTCTTGCAGGCACTATCAGTGATACCTAGGGGATCATGGCGCGATGTTGCTAGGCGCTTACCATGATCCGTTGGGCAAGTCCGAAATTGTGATTTCTGAGCCACAATGGTTGTGGGCCCACGGCTAGCTGTATCCCTGAACCATTGAGGGTCACAAAAGTACTGGATTCATGATTTCCGCACGGAAACTGAGCTCTTGATCATTGGAGGAGGATTTTAGGGAGTGCGACTTCCTAAAAGTCAACAGGGGTCAAATTGCGATTTCCCAAAGTTGAGGGGCATAACTGTCATTTTGGTCTAGGTGGTCTGAAAAATTGTTTTCGCATCATAATAGTCAGTTTGGAAACTGATTCGATCGGTCCGATCTGATCGTCGATCGGAGTTATGATGAAGCCACGGTGATGCGATTGAACCGAATGTTCATATATTGGACTGGGCCCGCCCCAGGTCCATTGGGCCGGTTCAAGCCCATCACTTATTTAATTAGAACTAGGGCTACCATGAGACACACAAAAGATAAAACCTAGCTCTCATAGCCACCCACCCTCTCCCACACGCCTCACGTCGCCGCCGACCGCCCATCGCCGCCGGCCGCCGGCCGCCGCCGTCGTCGCTCGGTTTTTCGCGTGATTGGACTTGTTTCGATCACCGCGACGAGGAGAATCCGTTCGTGCTAAAATCCGTCAGATCTTCTAGTGCAGATTGACAGAGGAAGATTGTTTCCGGTCGTGGACCTGATTGACGATCTACCGCCGCCTACCGTTTGAAGTGCCGGTTTCCTCGTGAAACTGGTCGGAGCCAGGCGCCTAGACGCCATCAAGGTAGCAATTCGATATACGCCCTATGAATGTTTATTGATTTTGAATGTATTGAATGTTTCTCGGGGCAACTTTTGATTTCCGCTGCGCCCCCGGGAAACGGGATCCGGATCCGCCATTGTATGCCAACAAAAACGACCACGTTTTATCAAATAGTTGCGATAACTTAGGCACGTACCAGACTTCACCAAAATGGCAGCGTTTCTCTTCTAAACACTTAGACAAAACAGATTCCTCCTATTAATTCACTTCGAATCTCAACCATATTTCACCTCATCGGCAGACGACCAGACTTCATCAAAACTAACGTCTGGAATTTCCGATTTCCTTAATCACGACATAAATAATCTCGGGCATTACATTTCTCCCCCTCTAAGATCTGAGTTCGTCCTCGAACTCATCAGAAGTCTCTATATACACATAAGAATCATGAAATACGAAAATCTAAATAAGAGCTAACCTCATTGGAAAAGATAAGGAAATCGTTGTTTCATATCTTCCTCAACTTCCCATGTAGCTTCTTCTACTCCATGTCGATTCCATTGAATCTTCACCAATGGAATATTCTTCGTTCGGAGTTGTTTTTCTTTTCGATCAAGAATCTGTATCGGCTGTTCAAAATAACTCAAAGTCTCATCGAGTTCAGCTTCTTCAGCAGGAATAAAATGAGATACATCAGGTAGATATTTCCTTAGCATCGACACATGAAAGACATCATGTATACCAGCCAACGATGGAGGTAAGGCAATTCGATAAGCAAGATCGCCTATCTTCTCAAGAATTTCATAAGGACCAATGAATCTTGGAGACAATTTTCCTCGTTTACCAAATCTGATCGTACCCATAAAAGGAGAAATTTTCAAAAATACTCTGTCCCCTGTTCCAAAACTCAAAGGCCTACGTCTGGTATTAGCATATTTCGCTTGCCTATGCTGCGCAGTTCTCATCTTCTGCTGAATCAACTTCACTTTCTCAGTCATTTCTCTAATCAAATCTGGTCCCAATTCAGGTACCTCTGATACATCATCCCAATATAATTGTGAACGACATTTCCTTCCATACAACGCTTCAAACGGAGCCATTTTGATACTGGTTTGATAGCTGTTGTTGTATGAAAATTCCACCAGTGGTAATGAATCTTGCCATGAAATACCAAAGTCCAATACTACTGCTCTAATCATATCCTTAAGAGTTTGAATTGTTCTTTCAGATTGCCCATCGGTTTGAGGATGATATGCAGTGCTTAGATGTAGTTTTGTACCCAAATCTTGTTGCAAACTACTCCAAAAATGTGAAGTAAATCGTGGATCTATATCTGAAACAATTGATTGAAACAATGGATTTTGGCACACCATGAAGTCTGACCACTTCTTTAATGTAGAGATCTGCCATTTGATCATGTCGATAGGTCATTCGATAAGGAATAAAACAGGCAGATTTTGTCAATCGATCGATAATTACCCAAATAGCATCGCAACCTCGGGATGATTTTGGTAATTTTGTTACAAAATCCATAGAAATGTGATCCCACTTCCATTCAGGAATTGACAAATTTTGTAATAATCCAGCAGGTTTCTTCCATTCAGCTTTCACCTGTTGGCAATTTAAACACTTCGAAATAAAATTAGTCACATCAGACTTCATTTGTTTCCACCAGTACTGTTTCTTCAAATCGTTGTACATCTTCCTACCTCCAGGATGCACACTGAATCTACTCCTATGGGCTTCATTCAAAATCTGGTGTCTTAATTCTGGAATATCTGGAATAACAAATCTATTATTCACATATAAAATATCATTAGCATCCACTCGATATTCCGATGAATGTCCATATTTGACCATCTCAACAGATCTCTGTATATTCAAATCTTTCTTCTGTGCTTCTTTAATCCGAATCAAAAGTTCAGGTTCAGCACTTATAGTACAAATTCTCATCGGTCTTCTATCTGTTTCAAATAAATATTCAGAGATACAGCAATCTTCTATCAAACTAGACACCTTCCTCGTAGTCAAAGACAAAGCACAAATCTTTCTACTCAAGGCATCAGCTGCTGCATTGGATTTCCCTGGATAAAACTTAATTTCACAATCGAAATCCTTCAATAAATCCAGCCATCTTTGCTGCCTCATATTCAATTCAGACTGTGAAAACAAATACTTCAAACTCTTGTGATCAGAAAAGATCTCAAATTTCTCACCATAAAGATAATGTCGCCATATCTTTAGTGCAAACATAATGGCTGCCAGTTCAAGATCATGAATTGGATATCGAATTTCATGTGTTTTCAGTTGTCTCGAGGCGTATGCAATCACATGTCCTCGTTGCATCAAAACACACCCTAATCCTTGATGAGAAGCATCGCAATATACCACAAAATCCCCAGTACCTGAAGGAATTGTCAACACTGGTGCAGTAGTTAATCTCTTCTTCAATTCAAGAAAACTGTTTTCACAAGCCTCTGACCAAATAAACGGCGTGTTCTTCTGTGTTAACTGAGTTATAGGCTTTGCAATACTCGAGAAATCTTGGATAAATCGTCGATAATACCCTGCAAGACCCATAAAACTTCGAATCTCTGGCACAGATGTTGGTCTAGGCCAATTAATCACAGCTTCTATCTTGCTTGGATCAACAGAAATACCATCTCCAGAAATGATATGGCCAAGAAAGATCACCTTTCGCAACCAAAACTCACATTTCGATAGTTTAGCATATAATTTCTCATTTCTCAAAGTTTGCAAAACTGTCCTAAGATGGTTTGCATGATCGCACATATTCTTAGAATAGATCAGAATGTCATCAATAAATATGATCACAAAATCATCAAGATATCTCTGAAATACCCTGTTCATCAAACTCATAAACACTGCCGGAGCATTTGTCAATCCAAACGGCATAACGATGAACTCATAGTGACCATACCGCGTTCAAAATGAAGTTTTTGATATGTCCTCATCTCTTACTCTCAATTGATGATATCGGGATCTCAAATCAATCTTCGAATATACTGACGAACCCTGCAACTGATCAAATAAATCATATATTCGTGGTAAAGGATATTTATTCTTTACCGTGGCTTTATTCAATTGCCGGTAGTCAATACATAAACTCATGGATCCATCTAAATACCCTGTTCATCAAACTCATAAACACTGCCGGAGCATTTGTCAATCCAAACGGCATAACGATGAACTCATAGTGACCATACCGCGTTCAAAATGAAGTTTTTGATATGTCCTCATCTCTTACTCTCAATTGATGATATCGGGATCTCAAATCAATCTTCGAATATACTGACGAACCCTGCAACTGATCAAATAAATCATATATTCGTGGTAAAGGATATTTATTCTTTACCGTGGCTTTATTCAATTGCCGGTAGTCAATACATAAACTCATGGATCCATCTTTCTTGAGTACAAATAATACTGGAGCGCCCCAAGGGGAAACACTTGGTCTAATATACCCTTTAGCCAGAAGATCTTCCAGCTGCTCCTTCAATCCTTCAATTCAATTGGTGCCATTCGGTACGGTGCTTTCGATATCGGTTGTGTACCTGGCATCAATTCATTAAAATCTACCTCTCGATATGGAGGTAATCCTGGAATTTCATCAGGAAAGACATCAGCGAAGTCACAAACTACTGGTATATCAACCAGATTCGGGCTATTCTTCTTCACATCTACTGCATAAATCAAGAATCCCTCTGCTCCCTTCTGCAATAGATTAGTCATAGAGATAACAGAAACCAAAGGAATTCTGGCTCGTGATCCCTTACCATAAAATTTCCACTCGTCGGTTTTCTCAGGTTTGAATCGAACCACTTTCTGAAAACAATCTACTGTTGCCCTGTACTTGGTTAACATATCTATGCCGATGATGCAATCAAAATCAGACAACCCAAGTACAATACAATCAATCTCAATTTCATGACCTTCAAACTGTAGTATACAATTCCCAACTGTTTTTACTGATAACATACCCCTTCCCAGAGGTGAAGAAATTGATACTACCTCAGTCAATGATTCAGTGGGAAATGAATGTGTCACCACAAAATGCTCAGAAATAAATGTGTGTGACGCACCAGTATCAACTAATACATAAGCAGGAAAACTACACAAATAGCAACTACCTGCAATAACATTATCAGGAGCTGCTTGTGCTTGATCTTCAGTCAAAGCAAACACCTGTGCTTGCTGTTTAGGAGGTTGACTCACTGTTTGGCTTCCTCCTTGCCTACTCTGTTGTTGATTTTGTGGTTGGAATGAATGCACAGAAGATGCTTGTCTTTCTGGAGGTGGAAATGATCTCGATGCCTCTGTATTCTGTGAATTTCCAGCACCACGTTGAGGACAGATTCTTGCAAAATGTCCAGGTTGATTACAAATGCGGCACAGGCCAAACACTCCTCTACACTGTTCCGTGTTGTGTTTGCCTCCACACTTGGTACAGTAATCACCAGATTTCTGTCCAGCTCCCAGTTGTTTGAATTCACTTGAACTGGAGGAACTACTGGTACCTGAACGTTTGAATTGTTTTCCTTTTCCTTTAAAGAAATTTTTCTTTCCACTACCGCTGCTTCCAGCATCAAAACGAGGGGGTGGTGGAATCTGTGGGTTTTCTTGCGCTGATTTGACTGCTGATGGCACAAATTGTGCTCTTCGTTGCCTTAGCAATCCAGCTTCTGCTCCTTTTGTGCGATTCAACGCATCGGCAAAAGTATTTGGTCGGTCCAGTGTTCACCAAAGTGAACACATCAGGATTCAGTCCATTAATAAACTGATCAGCTTGTTCTTCATCGCTGATAGCAACATGTGGAGCAAATTTAAGCAAACTGGTAAATTTAGCAACATATTCTTCAATATTCAACTGCCCCTGTCTCAAGTTCGCAAACTCTGCCCCTTTATCCTTTCGATACGAAACGGGGAAGAATATTTGATAAAAAGCTGTTCGAAATACTGCCCAAGTAATCACAGTACCCTAATTTTCAAGTGCTTTCTTGGTTGCTATCCACCAGCTTTTACCAAGACCATGCAACTGATGTACTATTAATTTCACCCGACGATCATCGGTGTAATCCAGTGCTTCAAATAACTTTTCAATGTCTTCCAACCAGTTCTCACAGTCTATGGAATTTTCTGTCCCTGTCAAAAGTTGGTGGTTTAAAATACTGAAATCGTTTTAGCAAGGTTTCCATCGGGGTAGCAGCTGCATTCATAGTCTCAGTCGATGTACTACCCTGCTCTGTTCACGGAATATTTCCTGTTTGCCGGGCAGTTGTTCTTCGAGGAGGCATATCTAAAAATCAGAGAGATGTGTTCACAATTCTTCATCATATCAATAACAAATCTTAGTCCCTCCTTTGATTAGCACACATCAAGGTGCTACTTCTCAAGAGATCGAGTTCTGATTCATACTTCATGCACTACATGCTAATCACTTCAAAAGAATGTAATTCTCATAAATCTTCGGTATACTCTTACCATTTGTTCACAAAAATCAAGTGATATAAATTCAAAACAGTAAGACATATACCATGCAAGCATGCAATGAATCAATCAAGAAGACTCAATCTACCCCACTCATCTAGTTTCATAACTTAATTGTGTAGTGGGCTCTGATACCACCTGTTGTGAGGCTCTCTGCTCACAATTAATCTTCTAATATCATCTTATGGGCGTTTAATTAGCGTTAAATTTAACCTCGAGTTTAAGTAGTGAAATCTGGAAAAAAAAAATTTTTTACAAGTTGGTCCCAAAAGCTGGTCCTTGGTAATAATACAGAACTATGTTCGTGCTTCAAGAACTATTTATTTATAAACAGATGGTTGGTACATAACAGGTTTGCTAATACAAGAGCTGACCAGCAGCAGCAAAATCAGATTTCACGCTAACGCTAACTATTCCAAAGGCTAAACTAGCAGCAGATCTCTAGTAGTGCTTCTTATTTGTTGCTCTTCGTCTAGGTAGCCAGCTCTCACTACCCCTGCCCAAATCAATTTAGCTCTCGCCTACCTGTTGTCATGCACACATTCAAAACAAAACAACAGTCGGATAAACTCCGGTGAGAATCATCTCAGTATAATCAACAGGTATATAAAATCAAGTAAATAATTGCATAACAACATATATCAATGCTAAAATTCAATGAATCTATCTCAGTTCTTCGTTCCAGAATTGATTCCATTGCACATCAATGCCATCAAGATTCGTATACGATCTTGACATGGATATCCATCTATCGAAGTTAACTCCAACTTCGAAAATCAGGTCATCTCAGTCCTGGGCATTAGAATCAATTCATATTCTCTTCGTGTGATGTAATTTCATGCAAATATAAAATATCCACTACCTGTGATGGATCGACACACAAAACTCCAGTTCTAAATCAAGAACAGAAACTACAGAGTATGTGATTTCATCGGGATAACTCAAGAAATATCATTCCTGAGTAATCTAATCCCTGACTCGCATTGTCAAATTATACCTTCGTTAATCTTCTTCTAATATTGCTTCGGCTTTCTTGCAATTGTTCCCAGTAACTCACAGAGTCAAATCCTGAAGTCTGTTGCAAGAGTTACAAGGATTTCGAATTCAATCCTATTTATAGGAGAAGATCTCTTCTTTTCTGCAGCATTTCCAATGTGTTCAATTCAAATTCCACGTGTCATGCTGAGTATTTATCTATCAATATAGGATAAACTCCCACCGCTTCGAAACCCAGCTTCTTCGATCAGTGCTTATAGCTTATCAACTGTTCTTCGTGATACAGAGCAATTCTCACGACTGATGCTAACAATTCTCACGACTGGAAGCAGTAGCTATATTCAGTTGTTGAAATATCCAGTCGCAACAAAACCAGCTTTCACAACCAACCAGTCGCAACATAACCAGCTTTTAAAATCAGCTGTCATAACTAAGAATAACAACCAGTCGCTGTTTTTCAATATCAAAACGACGTCGCGTTGCTCCCACGACTGGTCAAACCAGCAGATACACAAACCATCGACTGGTTTCAAATCCAAAAGCTGGACAATCAGTCGTTGCATCAAAACGCTGCGTTCCAATTAATTCAAACGACATCGCATAACTGACGTCATCAAATCCAGTCGCTAACTCTCTCGCAAACCAGCTGCAAGCTACAGTAAATTTGACTGGCATTGACGTCTGGAAATCAAATTACGCGCATCGACTGAGTAGCGAAATGACGTCGCTCAACTAAAACCAGCGATTACTCTTAATCATATGGTTGACTAACGTTGACGTCTGGATTCTCAGATTTAACGCTATTACTGGTCTTCGTAAAAAAACAACGTGCTAGCAACGACTGGTAAGATTCTACCAGCTTTCGCCAAAACGACCACGTTTTATCAAATAGTTGTGATAACTTAGGCACGTACCAGACTTCACCAAAACGGCAGCGTTTCTCTTCTAAACACTTAGACAAAACAGATTCCTCTTATTAATTCACTTAGAATCTCAACCAGATTTCACCTCATCGGCAGACGACCAGACTTCATCAAAACTAACGTTCGGAATTTCCAATTTCCTTAATCACGACATAAATAATCTCAGGCATTACACTAACCATGCCATCAATCACTACCTCTTGGGTCAAAAGGCTCACACCAGCAGGGGTAGACACGGAGACAACATCACACAGTGAGGATGGACTCAACCCACGCTCATACACAACAACTCAGAAACAAAGGAGTGTGACACTCCTGTATCGAATAAAATTCTCGCAGGAAAATCAAAGATAGAACATGTACCTGCGATAAATATATCAGGCGTCTCCTCAGCCTGCTCTCTCGTCGAGGTATCCACCTGGGCCTGCTGCAAAGAAACCGAAGACTATCCCCTCACCAAAGGACACACTCTCCAAAAATGTCCAGGCTGTCCACATTTATGGCAAGTACCTTGCACCCCACGACACTGCGAAGTCATGTGCTTCCCTCCGCACTGTTCGCAAGTCACTCCTCCTCCGGAGCCACTGCCACCAGAACTCACTGAAGCCGAGGAACTCGAGTTTGATCTCTTCTTAAATTGTTTCCCTCGAGGACTATATCTCTGGCGATTCGATTGCTGCGATCCTTGAGGAGACTGAAACGAGTGCGACACGTCAAGTGCAGGCTGAAAAACACGTCCCGGCTTCGGCCGAAATATTGCTAGAACTAACTCCATCCCACCTATCTGTCTCGTCACATCCTCAACCTGCTGAACACCCTCTTCACTAACCGAGGCACTAGACTCCTCAGCGGAACGTCTAACAGTCCTACCTCTACCTCTCCTCGGCGACATCTTCACAATCTCAGGATAAGATCTCACAGCAGATATATCACAAAGACAGATAAATGAATCATTTAAGCCACAGAGTCAATCAAAAACAAATTCGAACTCTGTGCCTAGACTCGAGTGTGATCAAAAGAAAACGAGCTTATCCCAGTTTAAGCTCTGATACCAAAAATGTCAGGCCCCGTGCTAATAAACAAAGATTATAGCACAACTAAACACATAATCACGGAAGCGTAAAAACAGGACTTAAAAATTTTTCGAAATAATTTGGGCCTGAACTCAAAATCATCATTCAAAATATCAATACTAAAAATACGAGTTAACTCAGACTCAAATAACAACAGGTAATAACAAGTATCAAATCAGATACACATCCCCAATACATAAAAACACAGGGCATCCCCTGGTTCAATACATAATACAAATATAACTGGGACTCAAAGGAACGGGGATCAATTAGCTGGCGCTCCACTCTGACCAGCCTGACTACCTGAAGATCCTGCAAATGGGCAATGCAGACCCACAAGACACAAAAGCAGGAAAAGAAATACGAGGTCAAGCCTCAGTACGAAGAGCTATCAAAACAGCTAATCATGCAACATGCTATAAATCAATGCTATGAAATGCATGAGGGCTATCAAGGAAATCGGTAATCAAGACCAGCATATCGACTGGCAAATCAACTCAAGAGAGCCTCTATACCATGCACAGCCAATCGGTCGGTGGAAATCATCGATCCGTGATCATCGGGGCCCGTCAGCCCATCACAGCTCGGTGGTAGACACTCAAATCTGGCAGTCACCACTCCGATGGTAGCGTTGGACTTTTTGGGCACGAAACATCTGTCGGCCAGTCACATCGTGGCTCTAAATCAGGTCATCAATCAATCTGTCAATCAGGCTCAAGATGTATGCATGAATGTCATTCAATAACACTCAAATCTGGCAGTCACCACTCCGATGGTAGCGTTGGACTTTTTGGGCACGAAACATCTGTCGGCCAGTCACATCGTGGCTCTAAATCAGGTCATCAATCAATCTGTCAATCAGGCTCAAGATGTATGCATGAATGTCATTCAATAATCAATTCTCAATGCATACAACATCAATACGTGGAAACAGAATATATATAACTCAAGAAATTCATCAAACTGTTTCATGTAAATCACAGAATCAACCCAGCAGATTCATAACATGAAATACAGCCATGTCCACGCTCAAAGCTGTTAGAGTTGCTCCAATTCGTGCCTCAAACTTCACAATCTACCTCAACAAATTCGAACAGGTCACGGCAGAACTCACGGCCTGAGAAAACAGATTTCTCCTGGTTCGAAATTCACGGCAGAAGGCTTCAAGGAGCTGAAATCTGTGCAAGGTAGCTAATGTCTTAGCTCAAATCTGAATATTTATACCATAACACCTACGGCCAGAACTTATCTCTAGTTCTATTCATCTACGCAGGTATTAACAACAAGGCAAAGCTCAAAACCGAGAAGAAACTCTTAACTAGAAGCTCGAAAGAGCTGAAGAACGAATGTAACAGATTTCTCAGAAATCTTCGAACCTCCAGCAACTTCGCGTTTCCCTTCCAACACTGATTCAGGGTCTCAAATGGGTAGTAATCGAAAGATCTAGACAAGGGGAATTCAGCGCCACCAAAATCATCCAAAACGAAGGCTGAAATCGACAGAAATCTAGGGAAGAAACTTTCGGGTGAACAGTAGCTAAAACGAGGGTTTCAAGAATTTCGGGGAGAAACAGAGGAATATCAGTGTCTCAAATATTCTAAGTGTTGTCCAACACTTATATCAATTCAATAGCTACTGAACGATTCAAACACCGACGAAAACAGATTCCTGCAACAAATCTAGCGCCAAACAGATTTCTCAAATCAGCGCTCACATCCCTCAGATTCCAGCGTTAACACTAACTCCCGCGTAACAAGTCAAAACAACAGCGTATCGGTGACATCTGAATGCTCCAACGTTAATACACAACAGATCCCTTCGCTCGCACAAATCAAAACGACGACGCAGCAATCCACTAGAGAAATCTGAACGCTATCGCTACCGCTGGAGAAGTCTGAAAACCAGCCCTCACACGCTACACAGCTCTGACCTACGTTGACATCTGCTGAACCAACCAAACAGACTTCTCACTAGAGCTAAGCCAAAACGGCGTCGCACCAACTTACCCGCACGACGACGTTTTGCAACTAATACAAAAATACGCTAAGGCAAAGTCTGAATTAATAGCGCTAGCAGATCCCTCCTCCAGCGAGACATCTGAAACCACAAAACGACGGCGTAGCGCTTCTAGCGCTAAAATGCTACCATCAGATCTCTCTCTCCCTGGCAGATCTCTCACTCCACTAGACTTCATCAAATGACAGCGTTTCACTAAAATTCGCAGCAATTCACGTAAACACTCGGAAAACCAGATCTCACCCAAAATGGCAGCGTTTCACTTCTAAACGCTAGGGAATCAGATCTCTACCTAAAATTCACCAATTCGACTTCAAATCTCAACCATATTTCACCCGAAATAAGCTTACAACTCGAAGCACAACATCTCAAGGAGAAATCCGAAAATCATCAACCAGACTTCACCAAAATCTAAAATCTGAAATCTGAAAATTCGAAATTACAAAATCTCATGACTAATCCTAAAAATATCCGATTAATCACTATTTCGAATTCTCAATTCTCACAATCTGTGTGTACCAGAACGCTTGTTTTGAGGACGAGCGGAAATATCGTGCTCCTCATCTCCCTGCTGGGTTTTGTTAGCCGCTATGAGCCTAGTGGATAGCTACCACACCTCATGAGTTGCGCAAAAGCATGTTGAGTGATTGTTGTGCATCTGGTACTGTGTGTTGATATGAGTGGGTAGCTCCCATATACTCACATACATCGTGGCCACTATCTATCAGTTGATCTGTTATTAGTGTTGAGCTAATCCTGAGTTCCTTTGGCTCCTGTTCCGGTTGTAGCCTTATGTTTTGTACTTAGCTTCTTCTTGCATAGCATCTGCATATTATCTGTTGCTGTATATTAGCTATTTTTTCAGTTTCTCTCCGTACTGGTGTTTGACCCCATGTCCCTCTGGGGCTGGATTGTCTTTGTTGCATGTGTGTTGTTCAGGTTATCCAGGTTTCTCAGCTGGTCGCGGATATGGCTCAGCTGGTGGTGCCCCAGGAGGTTGATAGAGTGTCCCAATTATGTATAATATATAGTTATGTAGTAGAGTCATCACATGGGGAATGCCCGATGTGATGTTCTATTGGTAGTTTGTATGTTGAGCGAGAGACTTGCTATGTCTGTATCTTTGGTAGACGCTCTATATGTTTGTATCTGTTCTGGTTGGTTTTTTGTCGTTGTAAAACCAGTATTTTGAGTAACGTTGTATTTTAAATTATAATTTTCTAAGTCAGGCCAAAGCGAAAAATTTTAGCCACTATTTTTAAATGCTTCCGCGATTGTATCATGGTTAACTCTGCGTTGTGCACCAGGCCTGACATTTTTGGTATTAGAGCTTAAACTGGGATAAGCTCGAATTCTTTTGATCACACTTGAGTCTAGGCACTTTGTTGCGTGTTGCATGTGCTTGACTATGTGCTATACCTGCTATGTCATCTTACTTTATTAGTATTTGCTTAGATGCCGCCTAGACATAGGGGTAGAGCTACCAGGCAGATTCCGGTAGAATTTTTGAGGGACATAATGAGGAGATTCAGCATAGTGTTCCTGGTCGTAGGCGTACTAGGCAGATTGAGGATGAGGTTGATGTGCTTGCAGCCCGTGTTGATGAGATGGAACTGATCATGGAAAGGTTTCAGCGTATGAATCCTCAGACTTACAATGGTGACGAGTAGTTCTGATGCGGAGTCCTGGCTGCAGCATTTTACTGGACTGTTTGATAGAGTGCGCTATGATGATGAGCGCAGACTGAGTTTGGTGACCTTTCAGCTGAGGAAGAATGCAGAGCGATGGTGGAGAGGTGCTTCGCGTACACTTGAGGAGATTGGTGCCGGGATTACTTTGGATAGTTTCTGTACGGTGTTCCATCAGGAGTATGTTCCGGAGTCTTATGTGAAAGTCCGGGAGCGAAGAGTTTGACAACTTGGTTCAGGGAACCATGACGGTGGGTGAGTATGCTCGAAGGTTTTCTTCTCTTTTGGCTTATGTTCCTCATGTGTCTGGCTGGGAGAGGGCGAAGATGAATCGTTTCTTGGAAGGGCTTAACAAGGATCTGTATTCCTTGGTGTTGGCGAGTTCACCTACCAGTTATGCGGACGCGGTGGACAAGGCAATGGACATCGAGGAAGGGTTGAGGAACCGCAGGTCTAGGGTTCAGCTTCCAGCGGTGCAAGGTTCACGTCCCAATTTTCCAGGGGCGCAACCTCCCCAGTTTCCCCAGTCATCTTAGCAGCAGCCCCAGCAGTCAGCGCAACGGTCTGTGTTCCAGAGGTTTAGGCCATGTGGCCATCAGTTCAAGAATAAGAAGGGTTCTAGTTCTTCTGGCTCCGGTAGTTCTAGCAGTAGCAGTAGCCCTAGGGCCATATTTTGTGGTCAGTGTGGAGGCAAACACCCTTCGATGCAGTGTACCGGGGTTCAGGGTGCTTGTAACATTTGTTGGCAGTATGGATATTTTGCGAGAGTGTGTCCATTGGCTGGATGTCAGCATGTCGCAGCCCCACCTCAGGGTCATGCTGGTGGATCGTATCGAGGTCGTTCTTTTCCTGTTCCGCAGCAGAGGATGGGAGAGACTCAGTACAGGCCATTCCAGCAGCCTGGTCCTTTGCGGTTTGGACAGTCTTCCCAGCCCCAGTTCTCAGGACCTCAGCATGCCCAGGTGAATGCCATGACGAGGGAGCAAGTAGAAGGCACGCCAGGAGGAGTGATTGCAGGTACTTGTATTGTCTTTGATTTTCCTGCATGTGTATTGTTTGATACTGGAGCATCACATTCGCTTATAGCTGATGCCTTTGTGGTTGATCATGGTTTGCATACAACTTATTTATGTGATGTTGTTTCTGTTGCGACTCCTGCCGGCACGATCCTGTTCTCCCAAGAGCTTTTGTTGAATGACATTCTTAGGTTTGGTGAGAATGTGTTAGTAGGGAACCTGATTCGGTTAGTGATGTGGGATTTCGACTGCATTATGGGAATGCACGTGTTGTCTAGTTTTAGGGCCACCGTGGACGTTTCCTTGGTGTTGTGCGCTTTTGGCCCCAGTCTGGCGAGAAATGGAATTTCTATGGTCATGATTCCCAGTCGAAGATTCCCTTGGTCTCTGCTATGGAGATGTTTAGCCTTATGTCGTTGGAGAACTCTGGGTTCATGATCTATTCTACGGATGCATCCTTTTCGTCGTGTGTGGAGCTTGGTGACATCCCGTTGCTCTTGATTTCCCTGACGTGTTCCCCATGGAGATTCCTGGCTTTCCTCCGAGAAGGGAGATCGAATTCAGCATTGAGTTGGTACCTGGTACAGCTCCAATTTCACGAACCCCTTATCGTTTAGCGCCAGCTGAGTTGAAGGAGTTGAAGGTCTTAGTGACTTGCTGGAGAAAGGTTTTATTCGACCAAGCATGTCACCGTGGGGAGCTCCTATCTTGTTTGTGAAGAATAAGGATGGTTCAATGAGGATGTGCATCGACTTCCGGCAACTGAATAAGGCTACTGTGAAGAATAAGTACCCTTTTACGAGGATCGATGATTTGTTTGATCAGCTTCAGGGTTTAGCTGTGTATTCTAAGATCGATCTGCGTTCGGGGTACCATCAGTTGCGCATTCGAGAGCAAGATGTTGCGAAAACTGCATTTCGTATGAGTTTTACCGAGGATCGATGATTTGTTTGATCAGCTTCAGGGTTTAGCTGTGTATTCTAAGATCGATCTGCGTTCGGGGTACCATCAGTTGCGCATTCGAGAGCAAGATGTTGCGAAAACTGCATTTCGTATGAGGTACGGGCATTATGAGTTTTTGGTTATGCCTTTTGGTTTGACGAATGCCCCTGCAGTTTTCATGGATTTGATGAATCGAGTCTTTTGAGAGTTCATCGATAAGTAATTGTGTTTATCGATGATATTTTGGTGTACTCAAAGACTCCGATGCAGCATAAAGAGCATTTGAGGTTGGTTCTCCAAACACTACGAGACTTGCAGTTGTATGCTAAGTTTTCCAAGTGCGAGTTTTGGTTGGATAGAGTAGTGTTTCTGGGTCATGTCATTTCGGCCGATGGATTGTCTGTTGATCTCAGTAAGGTAGAGGCTGTAGTGAACTGGGAACGTCCCAAGAATGTTTCAGAGATTCGTAGCTTTTTGGGACTGGCTAGCTATTACCGACGCTTTATTGAGGGATTCTCTAGTATAGCTAAGTGTAAGGCCCGGGATTGTTTGATTTAATAATCCGATATTAGTTAAGTTTAATCCGAGAATACTTAATTTAAGAATATTTATAGTTTGGAATTAAAATCTAATGTTCTCGAATTATTAGGATTGAAATTGATTTAAATCACTTGTCTGGGGACTGAATTGCAATTATGGAAGTTTTCAGAGACTAAACTGCAATTTGGCTTATATATATCTCATATTCACCTCTTCACCTCTATTTTCACATGAGAAGGCAGTAGATTCAGAATATTTCTCACACCATTTTTGTTATTTTACGAGCTTTGATTTTCATCATCCGACCGTCAGAATTTAGAAGCGATCGTATATTTGCGATCCTTGCGTCGAAGGCTTTGTTCTGATGTAAGTTTTATTATGTTCTACTATGCTTTGATTTTGAGATGCTTATGGAATCAGATTATGATGATATATATATGTGCTTGAGTGGACAACGATTGTATATCCAAGACGGATCGAGAAAAGTTCGGCGTTTGAATTAGTTATGATTTTTTGAGCTATTTTAGAAAAAGAAGCTTGCTGGTACTGCTTCGAGTTCCTTATGCTGTTATAATGATGATATGGTTGTGATATGGATTGTATTTGATTGATATCTTGATATATTTAAAGTTCGGGTTACCGATTTTTAGCCGTTACGCCGCCGGTTTGAAAATTGATGAGTTTTGGGGCAAATGATTGAGCCGTGTATTGGATTGAGTTTGAATTCTGATTTTGATCATATTATATTCCTTTCAGATTTCAATTGAAGGTCATAGAACTCGAGAACTTTAGAATTCGAATCGGTAAAGTTTTGATCTAGGTTTGTAGTGATTTCTACCCTTGGTAATTGATATGTGTTTGAGCAGATTTTGATATGAACTTGTTGTTGTTGATATATGTTTCAGATTTGAAGCACTTTCAGTCTATATTGAAAGGTATAAATTGACATCAATCAAGATGGGATAGAACATTCGAGATAAATATGATTCTCGAATTCCCAAAACCGCATACTTGAATGCTTACTGCTCTTGTTTGATTACTTGACTGATTTTGTGTGACATACTTGTTTATACTTGCTTGATTAGCATGTATTTCCTTGATTGATTTTAGAATAATGCACCAAGATTATGTTGCATTCATCTTGAGATCTACCTTGAAAAGCATAGAGGGCTTGATAGCGTAGAGTGCAAATGACGTTTGGAGGGCTATAGTTGAGTGGCACGGAATGTAGATTTACTTCCAGAGCTAGATGACTCACTATGGTTGCACCAAAGTCAGGGGATTGAGATACTTGACACCACCTCGATTGGCAGAGTCGGTGGTTGGTTTGAGATTTTCTTCCCCGGGATCCCAAGAACCAAGATTTATTGTTATCAGATTTGATAGCCTATTCCTTCCACATGCATTGCATCCATGCTCATGATATTTGCATGTTATGTTTTTTATACTGGGAATTATATTCTCAGTGTTTTTGTATGCGTGCATGGCAATAGGTGGGGCAGGATCGAGTCAGAGACAACCATGATAGATTGAGATGAAGATTAGCACGTGGTGACTCGGGTTTTAGCAAAAGTTTGTAATATATGAGGTTGTCAAACATGTTCGAAAACAAGGAACCATGTATATGTTTTCTACTCGTTGAGTACTAGTTTATGTTTGAGACTTCATGTATCCTAAATAATGAGGTTGAAGTTTAAATACATGTTTAGATTGTGGTTGTTGTTGTTTACCTCTTATAGATGCATTTTGAATTGAATGAAAGAGTTTTACAACATCAAACTTATTTTGATAGCAATGAGATTCAAGTTGAGAAAACTCTCAGATCATTTAAGCGCACTCGCGCCCTATATATATATAAAAAAAAATTGTATCTTCTTTTTCTTCTTGCTTAAATTAGATGAGTAAAATTTTGATTAATATTTATTCGCCCCGTAAGATGAGATTAGCAACCCGGAGTCCCCACAACAGGTGGTATCAGAGCCTAAGTTTCTCGGACTGAGATAGATGAGCAGGGTAGATTGAGTCTGTCTGATTGATTCCATTGCATGAAATTGAATTCAATATATGATATTTTGTTATGCACTAATCTGTTTGAAAATCAGATATGCCTCCTCGTCGACCAAATACTTGCCAAACAGTGGTTGTCCCTCCAACAGAACAGACCAATGTACTACAAACAGTGTCAGTACCTGGACTAGAACAAGGTAGTACATCTGCTACGGTGATGGATGTGACCATTACACCTATGGAAACCTTACTGAAGAGGTTCCAATCATTCAAACCGCCAACATTGAAAGGGACGGAGAATTCAGTTGACTGTGAAAACTGGCTTGAAGATATTGAACAGTTGTTTTGATTCACTTGACTACTCTGATGATCGTCGTATCAGATTAGTAGTACATCAACTTCATGAAGTTGCCAAAAGTTGGTGGATTACTATGAAGAAAGCACTTGAACATCGAGGTACGACTATCACCTGGTCAGTATTTAAAATTGAATTCTATCAAAGTTTATTTCCAGTCTCCTACAGAAAAGACAGGGGAGCAAAATTTGCGAATTTGAAGCAGAATCACTTGAATATCGAGGAATATGTGGCCAAATTTTCTAGTTTATTGAAATTTGCCCCACATGTATCGGCCAGTGATGAAGCCATGGCTGATCAATTTATCAATGGCTTAAATCCAGATGTGTTTACATTGGTAAACAGTGGACGATCCAATACCTTTGCGGATGCACTGAATAGAGCAAAGGGAGCGGAAGCAGGATTGTTGAGACAGAGAGGAGTACCTTTCATTCCACAGCCACCTCAACAGTCAGTACCCGCAGCTGTACCATAGAATCCGCCATCGTTTCAGCAACCATCTTTCAGATTTGAGGGTGGAAGCAGTGGCAGAAAGGATTCTAGATTTCGGCCTAAAGTTAAATAGTTCAAGAAGTCTGGCAGTAGTTCTTCTAGTTTTAGTGGCCAGAGGCAATTTGGTTCCAGTCAGAGATCCAGTGAGTCAGGAGCGTATTGTGGTAAGTGTGGTGGACGACATGCTACTGATCAGTGTCGAGGAGTATCAGGGAACTGCAATGTTTGTCGTCAACCCGGTCATTATGCCAAAGTATGTCCTCAAAGAGCAACTGGTGCTAGTGATTCTCGATCAGTACCCCAGGTGGAAAGGCAATCAATGCATTCATTTCAGTCTCAGCAACAGACTAAACCAGGGGGAAGCCAGACCGTGACTCAACCTCCGAGGCAACAGGACCGAGTATTTTGACTTACTGAAGAACAGGCTCAGGCAGCACATGACGATGTCATAGCAGGTAATTGCTTTATTTATGGTTATCCTGCCTATGTTTTGATAGATACAGGTGCATCTCATACATTCATATATGAGAGATTTTCTATGTTGCATTCTTTATCGTCTGAGCCATTGCCTGATGTTGTTGCTAATTCTTCACCTTTGGGTGAAGGCCTGGTATCTGTTAGAGTGATTAGACATTGTATCCTACAATATGATGGAAACGAGATAGATTTGGATTTTATAGTACTTGGGTTATCAGATTTCGATTGTATTATTGGCATAGACATACTAACCAAGTACAGGGCAACCGTGGATTGTTTCCAGAAAGTGGTGAGATTCAAACCGGAGATGGCTAATGAATGTAAATTCTACGGTAAGGGTTCTAGAGCTAAGATCCCTTTAATATCCGTGTTATCTATGACCCGTCTGTTGCAGAAAGAGACAGAAGGATTTTTTATTTATGCAGTAGATGTATTGAAATGTGGTCCAGCATTGACAGATATACCAGTGGTACAAGAGTTTGCCGATGTTTTCCCTGATGAACTTCCAAGTTTGCCTCCGGTGCAGGAAATTGATTTCAGTATCGAATTAATGCCAAGTACGCAACCAATATCCAAAGCCCCTTACAGGATGACACCTATTGAACTGAAGGAGTTGGAGGATTTACTTGCCAAAGGGTACATTAGACCGAGCGTTTCACCTTGGGGCGTTCCGGTACTATTTGTACGAAAGAAAGATGGTTCAATGCGATTGTGTATTGATTATCGGCAATTGAACAAGGCGACTGTGAAGAACAAATACCCAATAGAAGACTTATTTGACCAGCTGCAAGGCTCAGCTATCTATTCCAAGATCGATCTGAGATCTAGATATCATCAATTAAGGGTTCGTGACGAAGATATCCCTAAAACTATTTTCAGAACTAGGTATGGTCATTATGAATTTATTTTCATGCCTTTTGGTGTAACCAATGCGCCTGCAGTATTTATGGGATTGATGAATAGAGTGTTTCAGAAATAATTAGATGACTTTGTCATTATTTTTATCGATGAAATCTTGATTTATTCCAAGAATGTGCATGATCACGCCGAACACCTCAGAATTATATTACAGACTTTGAGAAATGAGAAATTATATGCCAAGTTATCAAAATGTGAGTTTTGGTTGCAGAAAGTTGTGTTTCTTGGGCATATCATTTCAGGTGATGACATTTCGGTGGATCCAAGCAAGATAGAGGCAGTGATCAACTGGCCTAGACCGACATCGGTACCAGAAATACGGAGTTTTATGGGCTTAGCGGGTTATTATCATCGATTTATCAAGGATTTTTCCAGCATTGACAAGCCTATCACGCAGTTGACTCAAAAGAATATGCCGTATGTCTGGACTGAAGCTTGTGAAGCTAGTTTCTTAGAACTGAAGAAGAGACTTACTAGTGCACCTGTTTTGACAATTCCTTCCGGTACAAGTGAGTTTGTGGTATACTGTGATGCGTCTCATAGAGGTATATGTGTATTGATGCTGAGAGGTTGTGTCGTTGCTTATGCCTCTCGACAATTAAAGCCACATGAGACATGATACCCTATTCATGATTTAGAGCTTGCAGCTATCGTCTTTGCATTGAAAATATGGCGACATTACCTTTATGGTGAGAAATTTGAGATTTACTTTGATCATAAGAGCTTGAAATATCTATTTTCACAATCTGAATTGAATATGCGGCAACGAAGATGGCTTGATTTATTGAAGGATTACGATTGTGAAATCAAATATTATCCAGGAATCAAATGCAGCTGCAGATGCCCTTAGCAGGAAAATATGTGCTTTCTCTCTATCTGTTGTAGGGGTATCTAACTTAATTGAAGATTGTTGTACCTCTGGATTGATATTTGAGACAGATATGAAGCCTATTTGAGTTTGCGCTATCCGATCTGAGCCGGAATTGTTAATCAGAATAAAAAAAGTACAGAAGATGGATCCGAATATTCAGAGGTCAATTGAGATGGTCAGATCTGGAATCAATCCGAATATCGGGTCAGTGATGATGATATTTTATACGTGAATAATAGACTTGTTGTTCCAGATGTGTCAGAGTTGAAACAACAGATATTAAATGAAGCTCACAGAAGTAGATCCAGCATTCATCCGGGTGGCAGAAAGATGTACAATGACTTGAAAATTCAGTATTGGTGGAAACAGATGAAATCTGATATTACTGAATTTGTATCCCGCTGCTTAAATTGTCAGGCCTCGTGCTCTAATCAGAGATAAAACATACAAACACATGCGGAAGCTACTAAAAAGCGGGTAAAATTTTGCTTTTGGCCTGACGAGTTAAAACAATATAATTTAAAATAGGGCGATACTCAAAATAGATATCCCAGTTTATAAGAATGACCAACAGTATAGCATAACGACAGCAACGATAACATGTATCAAACTCCAACAACCAAATACAACGACAAAGCGCAGGGCATCCCCATGGCTAAGAATACTGATACATATAAATATGCTATACGCTACTGGGATACTCTAACCACCTCCTGGGCGCCACCAGCTGGGTTAAAACCACGACCAGCTGTAAAACCTGGGTTTCCTGAAACCAACACAACAAGGAAAACAACCAAGCCCCAGAGGGACATGGGGTCAAACCCCAGTACGGAGAGCAACTATAAACAGCAGTAAACAGCATGAATAAAATGCAGATGCTATGCATGAGAATACGGGACAACAGCCGAAGGCTACAACCAAGGAAGGGAGCCAAAGAACTCAATGCACAGCTCAACGGAAATCTGCAATGGAATATGTGGCCACGGTGAGTGTAGGACATGTGGGTGCTACCCACTCACCCCTACTCGCCCACCCTTACCAGATGCATCAACAACCCAACCTATGAACTGTGGTAGCTAGCCACTCGGCGCATAGGGGAAATGAGAGTGTGGAATCACCGCTCGCCCTCGCATCCTGGTAAGAAAACAAAGCAACAACAACGAACAAAGGCTGCAACGACTGAAATGGAATGTCATGCGTGTATGCAACATGCTGGAATACAAGCATATAAACATATGCAACACAGCAATAAAACACAATAGCATACACAGTCCTCAACCAGGACAACAATCAGGCACGACCATTCCATACACCAGCAACTACAATTCATCCAAGCTAGAAACACGCTGGTTTATAAGCTCAAATCCATACCTCAATTCCTAGCTCAATACCACAACAAAGAGCCCGAGAGATCTAAGTCCAACACCTGCTTACACAACACTCAGCCGAAAGACAGTAGCTTCGAGCTTTTGTTCTAGCCAACGATAGCCTCCAAAATGGGAAAGAGATGAAAGAGCTTCTCAAGAGGAGTCCAACGCTACCTCAAACGTCCAAAATGACGGTCGGGATCGACGGGAATTCACCGGAGAATCTCATGGTGAACAGTGCTCTAGGGTTCGAGAAACAGAGAACGAATGTCGGGAAATTATTCTAAGTATGGGATCTAATATCTCAAACGAAGACCAAGTCTTCCTATATATATAAATCCCGCAGCTGCTTAAATTTGATTAAAAGTCCACCGACATAACCAGCAGGCATCAACAACCTATCGGCTGGTCGAACCCCGCAAAGCATAATCCCAAACACACAAAACGACGTCGTAGGACACGACCTACGACTGATTCTCAAATCCCAAAAGCTGGTCGCTTCCTGCGACTGATTTGAAATACAAAAGCTGGTACCAGCCTCAACAAATAAAACGTAGTGTTGCAACTAAGCAAAACGGCGTCGCACAGCTGACGTCATCAAATCCGATCGCTAACTCCTGCGTGCAATACCAGCCGCAAGCTACAGTAGAGTTGACCAGCGTTGACATCTACTCTCAGCTGGACAACCAGCAGGCACACACGAACCGATCCCACCAGCTGGTACCAGACGCAACATCCAAACGACGTCGCGCCAACTTATCAAAATGCTGTCGTTTTCCATTGAATACAAACACACCAAACCGCAACGGTTGGATACAAAACACGCTACCAGACTTCATAGAAACGACGGCGTAGCGAGATCTCGTGCTTACCAATTAAACCGTTGCGGCTGGATTTGCCACTGACCAGCTGCTACAACAAAACCAGCTCATACCTCCCAAAACTCAAAAATACGAAAACTTCTAGAATCGCTCTAAAAGTGATTTCCGGCTCGAAAATGCAAACCAAACTTACTAACAGAGGTCTGAACCACCAGAAATCTCTAAACCGATTAATTCCAACTAAATTAATCTTATACAATTCCAGGTCTCACATTTCTCCCCCACTATAAAGGATTTCGTCCACGAAATCAAACAACAATCTGGAAATACAACTAAACAGCAGGATACACAATAGAACTCTGCCTAACACAAGCCAAGAGTTCAAGATTACTGAGCAAACAATTAACAACAACTAGGGAAGAAATACAACCAAAAGCTACAAACTTCTGGAATTTATCTCAACAGCTACTCAAACAGATGCGGCCACTCGCGCTGCATCTTTTCTTCCAGCTCCCAAGTAGCCTCTTCCCTTCCATGTTTTCTCCACTGCACCATCACCAACGGAATGGTCTTATTTCTCAGCTGTTTCTCTTTTCTGCCAAGGATTTGCAAGGGATATTCTTGATAGCTCAACGACTGATCTAGCTCCACCCCGTCAGTCCTAAGCACATGAGACGGATCTGGCTCGTACTTCCTCAACATGGAAACATGAAAGACGTCATGAAGAGAAGAAAACTCTGACGGCAACAACAGCCTATATGCTAAAGGGCCAATCCTCTCAACAATCTCATATGGTCCGGCGTAACGAGGGGCTAACTTTCCCTTGTGTCCAAAGCGCATGACACTACGAAACGGAGAAACTTTGAGAAATACACGATCACCAACCTGAAACTCAAGAGGTCGACGCCTCTTATTCGCATAACTGGCTTGGCAATCCTGGGCAGCCTTCATCCGCTGTCTAATAAGATCCACATGATCTTTCATTTGCTGCACAAAGTCAGGGGCAGATAGCTGCTTCTCCCCCACTTCTTCCCAACATACCGGTGATCTGCACTTTCTACCATACAAAGCCTCAAACGGCGCCATTCCAATCGTCACTTGGTAGCTGTTATTATAGGAAAACTCCACTAAAGACAACGCGTCTTGCCAGCTACCTCCGAAATCCAACACAACAGCTCGCAACATATCCTCCAACGTCTGGATAGTGCGCTCAGATTGGCCATCTGTCTGGGGGTGATATGCGGTTCTCATCGCCAATCTGGTACCCAAAGCTGTTTGCAAACTCTTCCAAAACCTGGAAGTAAACCTCGGATCTCGGTCGGAAACGATCGAAACAGGCACACCATGCAGTCTAACAACTAAATCAACGTACAGCTTTGCCATCTTCTTTAACGAGAAGGTCATCCCATAGGAAATAAAATGTGCAGACTTCGACAGACGGTCTACAACCACCCAAATAGCATCACATCCTCTGCTGGAACGAGGCAGATGCGTCACGAAATCCATAGCTATGTGCTCCCAATTCCATTGGGGCACTTCCAAACTCTGCAACAGACCACCAGGTCTCATCCTTTCGGCCTTAACCATCTGACAATTCAAACAACGAGCAACAAAACCAGCAACGTCGCTCTTTAGGCCAGCCCACCAAAAGTTCGGCTTTAAAGCATGGTACATCTTCTGTGCACCAGGATGAACACTATGTCTGCTACAGTGCGCTTCCCGAAGGATCTCCTCCTTCAAATCAATCAAATTGTGCACAACCAACCTGCCCCAGAAACACAAACAACCATCGGAAGAGACAGAATAATCTTCAAGTTCTCCAGCCCTGACCTTTAACTTCAACTCGTGGATAGACGGATCAGTCCTCTGAGCTGCTCGAATACTAGAAACAATCTGCGGCTCCACTTGGAAAGAAGAAACCACGACGTAATCCTCAGCCGGGTAGAATCTCCAACCAGTAGTGTTAAGATGCTCCTGGCAAACTTTTGTGGTCGGAGTATACCACAAACTGCTCGCCATACAGGTAGTGACGCCAGATCTTCAACGCAAAGACCACCGCTGCTAACTCCAAATCATGGACTGGGTAACGAGTATCGTGCGGTTTCAACTGCCGCGAGGCATACGCAATGACTCGACCATTCTGCATCAAAACACAGCCCAATCCATTGAGCGAAGCGTCAGAGCAAACAAAGAATCCACCTGTTCCAGACGGCAGAGCCAACACAGGCGCAGTAGTCAATTTCTCCTTAAGCAGTTGAAAAGCATTCTCACACTGCTCAGTCCAAACAAAACGCTTGTCCTTCTGAGTTAATTGAGTCATCGGCTTTGCTATACTAGAGAAACCCTCAATGAATCGACGATAATAGCCAGCCAGACCCAAGAAACTGCGAATCTCGGAAACATTCCCCAGTTCAGAACGGCATCAACCTTGCTAGGATCCACCGAAATCCCCTCGGCTGAAATCACATGTCCCAAGAATACGACGCGATCCAACCAGAACTCGCACTTGGAAAACTTTGCATACAACTGCTGGTCTCTCAGCGTCTGAAGGACAATACGCAAATACTCCTTGTGCTCCAAAGGAGTATTCGAATAGACTAAGATGTCGTCGATGAACACGATCACAAACTGATCAATAAAATCGTGGAAAACTCGATTAATCAAATCCATAAAGACTGCAGGGGC
The DNA here is from genome assembly GCA_001598015.1 of Dorcoceras hygrometricum. Lineage (NCBI taxonomy): Eukaryota > Viridiplantae > Streptophyta > Magnoliopsida > Lamiales > Gesneriaceae > Dorcoceras > Dorcoceras hygrometricum. Next base: position 34,757 of record KQ992610.1, read on the forward strand.
ATTATTCAATCCAAACGGCATAACCAAAAACTCGAAATGCCTGTACCTGATACGAAAAGCAGTCTTCGCGACATCTTGTTCTCTCACTCTCAGCTGATGGTACCCTGAACGCAAGTCAATCTTTGAATACACCGCAGAACCTTGCAACTGATCAAACAGATCATCGATTCTCGGCAACGGGTACTTGTTCTTGACAGTGGCTTTATTCAACTGGCGAAAATCAATGCACATCCGCATTGAGCCATCCTTCTTCTTCACAAACAAGATGGGCGCTCCCCATGGTGACATACTAGGACGGATAAAACCTTTCTCCAGCAAATCATCTAACTGCACCTTGAGTTCTCTCAACTCCACAGGCGCCAGACGATAAGGGGCACGTGAAATCGGAGTTGTGCCAGGCACCAGCTCTATGCTGAATTCAATCTCCCGCCTCGGAAGGAAACCAGGAATCTCCTCCAGAAACACATCCGGGAAATGTCGCACCACGGGAACATCACTGAGCTGAACGCGGGAAGAAGAAGATGCATCCAAAGCATAAATCAAGAAACCAGCATTCCCCAAAGACAACAAGCTGAACATTTCCATAGCTGAGATCAACGGGATCTTCGATCTAGAATCTTGGCCATAGAAGTCCCACTTCTCGCCAGACAAAGTCCTAAAGCGCACAATCCCATGGAAGCAGTCCACGGAGGCCCTATAGTTGAACAGCACATCCATCCCAACTATGCAATCGAAATCCCAAAGCATCAAACGGATCAAGTTCGCTAACAGGACATGCTCACCAAACCGCAACACACCATCCAACAAAACCTCCTGGGAGAACAAACTCACACCGCCGGGGGTAGACACGGAAACAGCATCGCACAACAAAATGGTACACAGACCATGCTCAACAACAAACGAATCAGAAATAAATGAATGCGATGCACCGGTGTCAAACAACACAAGCGTAGGAAAATCAAAAACAAGGCAAGTACCTGCGATCACTCGACTCGGTGTCTCCTCGGCCTGCTCCCTAGTGATGGCGTTAACCTGAGCATGCTGGGGTCCAGAGAAGAAAGGCTGAGACGACTGTCCGAACCGCGATGGGCCAGGCTGCTGAAATGGCCTAAACTGCGTCTCACCTACTCGGGGCTGCGGAAACTGAGGGGAACGACCCCTAGACTGACCTCCTCGACCCTGAGGCTGGGCCGCGGTCTGCTGTGATCCAGCTGACGGACACACTCTAGCAAAATTCCCGTAATGACCACAAAGGTTGCAGGAACCCTGCACACCTACACACTGAGTGGAAGGATGCTTTTCACCGCAAAAGCCGCAAAACTCAGTCCGAGATCCACTGCTACTCGAACTGCCTGAACCAGAAGAGCCAGAACCCGACTTCTTCTTGAACTGCTGACCTCGGGGTCGAAACCTCTGATGGCCAGACTGCTGAGCCACCTGTGGCTGCTGCTGCTGCTGGGGCTGATAGGCTGACTGGGAGGACTGTGAAGACTGCGCTCCCTGAATAGCAGGACGACCACCCGGCGCTGCCTGCTGCCTACGAGCATGATGACTATGCAAACCTTCCTTGATGTCGATGGCACTGTCCACAGCCTCAGCGTAAGTCTTGGGCTTACTAGTCAAAACCATCTGATACAACTCTTCATTCAAGCCCTCAAGAAATCGAGTCCGCTTGGCCCTCTCCCGGCCAGAAACGTTGGGAACGTATGCCAACAGAGAAGAAAACTTCCTAGCATACTCCCGAACAGTCATCGAACCCTGCTCCAGATGATCGAACTCCCGCTCCCGGGCGTTCACATAAGACTCGGGTACATACTCCTGTCGGAAGGTCTCGCAGAAACTGTCCCAAGAGATCCCAACACCGGTCTCTAACAAGGTACTCGAAGCGCCTCGCCACCAGCGCTCTGCAGCCTTCCTAAGCAAAAGAGTCGCTAAACTCAGCCGAAGATCATCATCATACTACACCCGATCGAAAAGACCAATATGTTACGGAGCCACGAGTCCGCATCCTCACTGGACTCATCACCGTTAAAGACTGGAGGGTTCATCCTCTGAAAACGTGCTATCACCACGTCCATCCGCTCCACCGGAGGTGCCGCAATCTCATCTTCCTCCTCGTTGCTAACACGAGTATGACTACGGGCACTACGCCTATCCTCATTCTGTCCTGTTGATTCCTCAAACTGCCCCCTACCTCTACCACGACGTTTAGGCGGCATCTACGAAAACATTCAACAGGATCAAGAAAAACAGAACAGATACAGCATAGATAGCACATAACACAAAAATATGCAGCACATAATCACATATTCAAGCACATGCAACACACAACACTGTGCCTAGACTCAAGTGTGATCAAAGAAATTGAGCTTATCCTAGATTAAGCTCTGATACCAAAAATGTCAGGCCTCGTGCTCTAATCAGAGATAAAACATACAAACACATGCGGAAGCTACTAAAAAGCGGGTAAAATTTTCGCTTTTGGCCTGATGAGTTAAAACAATATAATTTAAAATAGGGCGATACTCAAAATAGATATCCCAGTTTATAAGAATGACCAACAGTATAGCATAACGACAGCAACGATAACATGTATCAAACTCCAACAACCAAATACAATGACAAAGCGCAGGGCATCCCCCTGGCTAAGAATACTGATACATATAAATATGCTATACGCTATTGGGATACTCTAACCACCTCCTGGGGCGCCACCAGCTGGGTTAAAACCACGACCAGCAGTAAAACGTGGGTTTCCTGAAAACAACACAACAAGGAAAACAACCAAGCCCCAGAGGGACATGGGGTCAAACCCCAGTACGGAGAGCAACTATAAACAGCAGTAAACAGCATGAATAAAATGCAGATGATATGCATGAGAATACGGGACAACAGCCGAAGGCTAAGCAACGATAACATGTATCAAACTCCAACAACCAAATACAATGACAAAGCGCAGGGCATCCCCCTGGCTAAGAATACTGATACATATAAATATGCTATACGCTATTGGGATACTCTAACCACCTCCTGGGGCGCCACCAGCTGGGTTAAAACCACGACCAGCAGTAAAACGTGGGTTTCCTGAAAACAACACAACAAGGAAAACAACCAAGCCCCAGAGGGACATGGGGTCAAACCCCAGTACGGAGAGCAACTATAAACAGCAGTAAACAGCATGAATAAAATGCAGATGATATGCATGAGAATACGGGACAACAGCCGAAGGCTAAAACCAAGGAAGGGAGCCAAAGAACTCAATGCACAGCTCAACGGAAATCTGCAATGGAATATGTGGCCACGGTGAGTGTAGGACATGTGGGTGCTACCCACTCACCCCTACTCGCCCACCCTTACCAGATGCATCAACAACCCAACCTATGAACTGTGGTAGCTAGCCACTCGGCGCATAGGAGAAATGAGAGTGCGGAATCACCGCTCGCCCTTGCATCCTGGTAAGAAAACAAAGAAACAACAACGAACAAAGGCTGCAACGACTGAAATGGAATGTCATGCGTGTATGCAACATGCTGGAATACAAGCATATAAACATATGCAACACAGCAATAAAACACAATAGCATACACAGTCCTCACCCAGGACAACAATCAGGCACGGCCATTCCATACACCAGCAACTACAATTCATCCAAGCCAGAAACACGCTGGTTTATAAGCTCAAATCCGTACCTCAATTCCTAGCTCAATACCACAACAAAGATCCCGAGAGATCTAAGTCCAACACCTGCTTACACAACACTCGGCCGAAAGACAGTAGCTTCGAGCTTTTGTTCTAGCCAACGATAGCCTCCAAAATGGATAAGAGATGAAAGATATTCTCAATAGGAGTCCAACGTACCTCAAACGTCCAAAAAGACGGTCGGGATCGACGGGAATTCACCGGAGAAGCTCACGGTGAACAGTGCTCTAGGGTTCGAGAAACAGAGAACAATGTCGGGAAATTATTCTAATTATGGGATCTAATATCTCAATCGAAGACCAAGTCTTCCTATATATATAAATCCCGCAGCTGCTGAAATTTGATTAAAAGTCCACCGACATAACTAGCAGGCATCAACAACCCATCGGCTGGTCGAACCCCACAAAGCATAATCCCAAACACACAAAACGACGTCGTTGGACACGACCTACGACTGATTCTCAAATCCCTGGTCCATCCTGCGACTGATTTGAAATACAAAAGCTGGTACCAGCCGCAACAAATAAAACGTAGCGTTGCAACTAATCAAAACGGTGTCACACAGCTGACGTCATCAAATCCGGTCGCTAACTCCTGCGCGCAATACCAGCCGCAAGCTACAGTAGAGTTGACCAGCATTGACATCTACTCTCAGCTGGACAACCAGCAAGCACACACGAACCGATCCACCAGCTGGTACCAGACGCAACATCCAAACGACGTCGCGCCAACTTATCGAAACGCTGTCGTTTGCCATTGAATACAAACACACCAAACCGCAATGGTTGGATACAAAACACGCTACCAGACTTCATAGAAACAACGGCGTATCGAGATCTCGCGCTTACAAATTAAACCGTTGAGGCTGGATTTGCCACCGACCAGCTGCTACAACAAAACCAGCTGTCAGGCCTCGTGCTCTAAACAAAGTAAAAACCCAAACACATGCGGAATCTTATCAAAAAGTGGGTAAAATTTTCGCTTTTAGGCCCGACTGTTTAAAACATATAATTTAAAATAGAACAATACTCAAAATAAGTTCCCAGTTTACAACCCAACAAAAGCAAGTATAGCATCAATAGAATAAAGTATCAGACTCCTCATCAGAATACAACAACGAAGCACAGGGCATCTCCCCGGCTACTAGACTGATACATACATATATGCTATATGCTACTGGGACACTCAACCACCTCCTGGGACACCTCCAGCTGGGTTACCTCCTCGACCAGCTGTATGACCTGGACAACACAACAGGCAACAAACAAACCAAGCCCCAGAGGGACATGGGGTCAAACCCCAGTACGGAGAGCAAATAAACAGCAAAGATACAGCATAAATAAAATGCAGATGCTATGCATGAGAGCATCAAACAGCTCAACCTGCGGTTGCCCAACCTATGCACTATGATAGTTAGCCACTCGGCGCATATGGGCTAACATAACCCAGCAGGGAGATGAGAGTGCGGTATTGCCGCTCGCCCTCGCATCCTGGTAAGATACAGAGCAAGAACAACGAAGCAATGGCTGCAAAAGCTGAAATGAGATGCTAATATGTGTATGCAATATGCTGGACAATAACAAGCATAATCATATGCGCAACAGCCAATGCACAACACAATAAACACAGCCATCTCATAAAACAATGCCTCACAAAGCATCAACACACGGCAGCCAACAAACCAGCAACTACCATTTTATCCAAGCCATGCCTACGCTGCATTTACAAGCTCAACCCGTACCTTAATTTCCTCAAAGAACGTAGCAAGTCACGGCCTGCACAAATATGCCAAAATACACGGTACACAAATTTCAGAGAAATGCTACAAATCTCACGGCACCCCACAAAACTCACGGCCAGAGCATACGATGCACAGATCTCACAAAATCACCAAGATAACTCACGGCCCTCAAACAATTCCCCTGCTGGAAATTCATAAACACAAACTAGCCTTCAACTCTACCCAACCAACTAACAGGAAGCTTAAAACAACGCCAAGAGCAAGATCCCAACGTAAAATCGAAAGGCTACCTGCAACCACGCAACGCGCAAACAACAACAGCAACTTTGTTCTTTCAATTCAGCCAACTAAAGCTTCCAAAATGGGTACGAGAGGAAAGAGCTTTCCAAGAGGAGTCCAACGCTACCTCGAACGTGAAAAATGGTGGCCGGAATCGACGGGAATCGCCGGATAAAGATCACGGTGAACAGTGACCAAGGGTTGAAGAACAGAGAACGAAGTCGGGAAAAATCTCTAAGTATGGAATCTGTTTTTCTCAATAATTGAAGACCAACGCTCCAATATATACACGCTAGAAATCTGGATAAATACCACCGACATAAACATCTTTCAAGATTTTTAATTTGCACAACAGATCCCACAAAAAAAAACCAACTCATGCGCTAAAACATGGTGAAATCTGAACTCAAACAACGCGGGAACCAAAACGACATCGCGCAGGTGAAATCTGAATGCTAGCGCTAAAAGCTGGACACTGAAAGCTGGTCACCCCAAACAAACGCTGAGATCTGGTCACCAATACGCTATACACACAAAACAGATCTCACCAACAAGCGCTAATCAAAACGACGTCGTGCTTACTTATCCAAACGACAGCGTTTCAAGCCTTAACAAAAACGCGCTAGAACCAGATCTCACACCTTAGCGCAAAACAGATCTCTCAAGCAGACCTCACGCAACGCTAAACCAGATCTCACAAAAACGACAGCGTTTCAAGCAAAACGCGCCACAACGCTAAGCGTCCAGATCTCACCAAATTTCGAACAGATCTCTCAAACCAGCAACGCTTATGTCATCCACACAACGATAACTCACGCTGCTGACGTCATCAAATCTGCCACCAGATTTCACCAAAATTCGAAAATATCAAAATTTCCAAAATTGTTCCAAACGTGATTCTCAACCTGAAAATGCAACCCAAACATTCAAAATGAAATCTGAATCACCAGAAATCACTAAAACCCGATTAATTCAACAATTAATCCTTAATTCCATTTCCAGGTCTCACACCAGCTCATACCTCCCAAAACTCAAAAATACGAAAACTTCCAGAATCGCTCTAAAAGTGATTTTCGGCTCGAAAATCAACCCAAACATTCAAAATGAAATCTGAATCACCAGAAATCACTAAAACCCGATTAATTCAACAATTAATCCTTAATTCCATTTCCAGGTCTCACACCAGCTCATACCTCCCAAAACTCAAAAATACGAAAACTTCCAGAATCGCTCTAAAAGTGATTTTCGGCTCGAAAATGCAAACCAAACTTACTAACAGAGGTCTGAACCACCAAAAATATCTAAGAACCGATTAATTCCAACCAAATTAATCTTATACAATTCCAGGTCTCACATAAATTACCAACAGGTGAAAGCTGAAAGAAAGAAACCAGGTGGTCTATTGCATAGCTTATCCATTCCAGAATGGAAATGGGATCACATTTCCATGGATTTCGTTACACAGCTACCACATTCATCCAGAGGCTGTGATGTCATTTGGGTGATTATTGACAGATTAACAAAATCAGCATGCTTTATTTTGTACAAAATGACGTATAGACACGATAAGATGGCAGACATTTACGTCAGAGAAGTGGTAAGATTACATGGTGTGCCTAAATCTATCGTTTTAGATTGAGACCCTAGATTTACATCGCACTTTTGGCATAGCTTGTAACAAGCTATAGATACGAAATTACACTTGAGTACTGCATATCATCCTCAAATTTGATGGACAATCAGAACGGACTATCCAGACGCTTGAGGATATGCTTCGAGCTGTAGTGCTAGATTTCGGCACTAACTGGCAAGATTCACTACACTTGTGGAATTTTCTTATAATAACAGCTATCAGACAAGCATTGAGATGGCTCCATTCGAAGCACTGTATGGTAAGAAGGGTAGATCTTCATTGTATTGGGGTGATATCTCAGATGTACCAGACATTGGACCTGATATGATCCGTGTAATGACAAAAAAATTGAAATTGATTCAGAAAAGAATGAAAACAGCTCAAGACAGACAAGCCAAATATGCGAATATCAGACGTCGACCTCTATATTTTGAACAGGGAGATAGAGTATTCTTGAAGATTTCTCCATTCAGAGGTACAGTTCGATTTGGCAAGAGAGGAAAGTTATCTCCACGTTTTATCGGTCCATATGAGTTATTGAGAAGATAGGCGATCTTGCTTATCGACTCTCTCTTCCTCCATCTTTGTCTGGAATTCATAATGTTTTCCATGTTTCTATGCTCTGGAAGTATCAGCCTGATCCTTCCCATATTATTCAACTTGATGAAGCTGAACTTGACGAGACGCTTAGATACTTTGAACAACCTATACAGATTCTTGATCGTAAAGAAAAGCAACTCAGAAACAAGACTATTCAGTTGGTCAAAGTTCAATGGAGTCGACATGGTATTGAAGAAGCTACTTGGAGATTGAGTCAGATATGCAGTATCGTTTTCTAGAGCTATTTCACTGATGTGAGTTCTTATTCAGTTTTCTTCATTCTTTTATCTTTTGGGTATCCCGATTGGTTATGCCGACTGCGTGCGATTTCGAGGGTGAAATCAGTTCTTAGAGGGGGAGAATTGTAAGGCCCGGGATTGTTTGATTTAATAATCCGATATTAGTTAAGTTTAATCCGAGAATATTTAATTTAAGAATATTTATAGTTTGGAATTAAAATCTAATGTTCTCGAATTATTAGGATTGAAATTGATTTAAATCACTTGTCCGGGGACAGAATTGCAATTACGGCAGTTTTCAGGGACTAAACTGCAAATTGGCTTATATATATATAATCTTCATCTCTTCACCTCTATTTGCACGAAATAAGGCAGTAGGTTCAGCATATTTCTCACAACATTTTAGTTATTTTACAAGCTTCGATTTTTCATCATCCGACCGTCAGAATTTAGAAGCGATCGTATATCTGCGATCCTCGCGTCGAAGGCTTGGTTGTGATGTAAGTGTTCTTATTTTATACTATGCTTTGATTTTGAGATGCTTATGGAATCATAGTATGATGATATATATATGTGCTTGAGTGGACAACGATTTTATATCCAAGACGGATCGAGAAAAGTTCGGGGTTTGAATTAGTTATGATTTTTTGAGCTATTTTCGAAAAAGAAGCTTTCTAGTACTGCTGATTTCGAATTCCTTATGCTGTTGTAGTGATGATATGGTGGTGATATTGATTGTATTTGATTGATATCTTGATATATTTAAAGTTCGGGTTACCGATTAAATGTGCGGAAGTAGGCTGATTGGTTTGTGAACAATGAACAATGCGCAACACAAAATAAATGCGTAAGTAAGAGATAGAGTCAAGAGTTTGTTTCTGGAAGTTCGGATATCAATATCCTACGTCTCCCCTTCTTCCTCCTCGGAAGGTAGCACTAAAAGACTTTGATGTGAGTAGCCTTTCTACAAACACCCGATCCCGTAACCCGCAGCTACGAGAACTCCTAGCGCTTTACAAACTTCACGCAGACTTCCGCTGCTGGTTTTTACAATGCTTTGAAC
>KQ992610.1:72002-95559 GCA_001598015.1 Dorcoceras hygrometricum
CCCGGAAATAGGATCACTAAGCAAATAGGAGTTCAGAAGGGGGGGGTTGAATGAACTCCTTCGATTTTTCTATTTCAAAGTTCTTTTAAAATGTTTGGATCTCAGTTTTATGCAAACTTCTCAGCCAACAAAATATGTGCGGAAATAGGCCGATTGGTTTGTGAACAATGAACTAAGCTCAACACAAAATAAATGCGTAAATGAGAGATTGAGTCGAGAGTTTGTTTCTGGAAGTTCGGATATTAATATCCTACGTATCCCCTTCTTCCTCCTCGGAAGGTAGCACTAAAAGACTTTGATGTGAGTAGCCTTTCTACAAACACCCGATCCCGTAACCCGCAGCTACGAGAACTCCTAGCTCTTTACAAACTTCACGCAGACTTCGCTGCTGGTTTTTACAATGCTTTGAACGTTTTACGAACTTCTTTGAATAGACAGTTCGGTACAGACTCTATCAAATAAATCAGTGAGAACACGTATCTAGAGACTGTAAATATCTTCTGGTTTCAACAAAGAACAACCAGAAGATTGACTCGAATGTTTTTCTAATGAATATCAAACGATAAGTTCTTCGAGTCTTTGAGCTTTTGAAAATATCAACGAAGTGAAAGCTCTGTAGAAATTTTGGCAGCGTTACAACAATAGATAATAAGAGAAGTGTATCTTCTTCAACACCGCTACTGATATTTATAGGCTTCGACTGCAACGGTCATATTAATTCTCCAAAGGAAATGAATCCCGTTTGAATTACTGCCAAAATCGTACACCGTAATTCCTGCTCCACTACAAGGTAAACTGCTCATTCACAGAGCCAATTTGTCTTCATTCCATATTTGTGAAAGCATAGAGAAACGGCCTCTGTACACTGTACTATTTACCCAAAATAGTACCTAACTTGTCTCCTTCATTCCAGGCAACTGTACGATCGTACAAATCTTTTCCTTATGAGCAAACGATCGTATTTGAATCACTTGAGCTTGCGCCTGAAATTACTTTGGTAACCAGCACTTACATCCATCGTCGTTGTCAAAGAACTTCGACTGGAAAAACGCTTGAAAGAATTCACCTGCTGATATGCATACGCGTTTTTCCATCTGCTGATTCCTTTAGCAATAAAACGATGTCGTGTCAACTTATTCAAGTGACGCCATTTTGCTATCTTTGTAAAGCATCTGATGGTTAACATCATGTAGCTAACTGCTGAAATCTCTAAGGAACGCTTCTGCTGAATTGCTAAAGCAAATCAATACGCTGTCGTTCCAAATTATCCAAACGCTGTCGTTTCGCAGTCTCCAACAAATATACTTAACCAACTGTTGATCTCTTCAAGAAAGCTTCTGCTGATTACTTCATCTGCTGATACAAAACTGTGCACTCCACGACGTCGTTCCAACTTATCAAAACGCTGTCGTTTAGTACTACTTAGCAAAGCACGCTGAAACTCAAATCGCTACTGGTCGAGACAACAACATCTGCTGAATGCTCTTCAATGAAGTATCTGCTGAATCTCTCTGAATACAAATCAACCACTGAAAGCATACCAACTGCTGAAATACCACTTGAATACCCCAACTGCTGAATTGCTACTGTAGATAAATATACTCCTGCGACAACCGATTGTCCAATAGCAACTTGTCTTATTTTTGTTATCACCAAAACTTATAAATTTTATCCTAACAAGTTTGAATTCTGATTTTGATCATATTATATTCCTTTCAGATTTCAATTGAAGGTCATAGAACTCGATAACTTTAGAATTCGAATCGGTAAAGTTTTGATCAAGGTTTGTAGTGATTTCTACCCTTGGTAATTGATATGTGTTTGAGCAGATTTTGATATGAACTTGTTGTTGTTGATATATGTTTCAGATTTGAAGCACTTTCAGAATCGATATTGAAAGGTATAAATTGACATCAATCAAGATGGGATAGAACATTCGAGATAGATATGATTCTCGAATTCCCAAAACCGCATACTTGAATGCTTACTGCTCTTGTTTGATTACTTGACTGATTTTGTGTGACATACTTGTTTATACTTGCTTGATTAGCATGTATTTCCTTGATTGATTTTAGAATAATGCACCAAGATTATGTTGCATTCATCTTGAGATCTACCTTGAAAAGCATAGAGGGCTTGAAAGCCTAGAGTGCAAATGACGTTTGGAGGGCTATAGTTGAGTGGCACAGAATGTAGATTTACTTCCAGAGCTAGATGACTCACTATGGTTGCACCAAAGTCAGGGGATTGAGATACTTGACACCACCTCGATTGGCAGAGTCGGTGGTTGGTTTGAGATTTTCTTCCCCGGGATCCCAAGAACCAAGATTTATTGCTATTAGATTTGATAGCCTATTCCTTCCACATGCATTGCATCCATGCTCATGATATATTGCATGTTATGTTGTTTATACTGGGAATTATATTCTCACCGGAGTTATCCGGCTATTGCTGTGTTTTTGTATGTGTGCATGGCAATAGGTGGGGCAGGATCGAGTCAGAGACAACCATGATAGATCGTCGAGATGAAGATTAGCACGTGGTTACTCTTTTAGCAAAAGTTTGTAATATATGAGGTTGTCAAACGTGTTCGAAAACAAGGAACCATGTATATGTTTTCTACTCGTTGAGTACTAGTTTATGTTTGAGACTTCATGTATCCTAAATAATGAGGTTGAAGTTTAAATACATGTTTAGATTGTGGTTGCTGTTGTTTACCTCTTATAGATGCATTTTGAATTGAATGAAAGAGTTTTACAACATCAAACTTCTTTTGATAGCAAGGAGATTCAAGTTGAGAAAACTCTCGAATCATTTAAGCGCACTCGCGCCCTATATATATATAAAAAAAAATTTGTATCTTCCTTTTCTTCTTGCTTAAATTAGATGAGTAAAATTTTGATTAATATTTATTCGCCCCGTAAGATGAGATTAGCAACCCGGAGTCCCCACACTAAGCCTATGACGCAATTGACCCAGAAATAAAAGAGATTTGTTTGGACAGAAGAATGTGAGAACAGCTTTCGAATGCTCAAGGAGAAGCTAACTACAGCGCTAGTGCTGGCTTTGCCTTTGGGTTCAGGTGGTTTTGTGGTGTGTTCCGATGCTTCGCTTAATGGATTGGGTTGTGTGTTGATGCAGAATGGTCTAGTCATTGCGTATGCCTCTCGTCAGTTGAAACCGCATGAGACTCGATACCCAGTTCATGATTTGGATTGGCAGCAGTGGTCTTTGCCTTGAAGATTTGGCGCCACTATCTGTATGGCGAACAGTTTGTGGTGTATACCGACCACAAGAGTCTTCAGTATCTATTTTTCCAGCCAGATTTGAACATGATACGGCGTAGATGGATGGAGCTGCTTAAGGATTTTGATTGTGAGATCCGATATAAGCTTGGGAAAGTGAATGTAGTTGTTGATGCTTTGATCAGGAAAGCTCAATTGTCTAAGATCCGATATAAGCTTGGGAAAGTGAATGTAGTTGTTGATGCTTTGATCAGGAAAGCTCAATTGTCTATGCTTGCTTCATTGCAGATTTCGAAGGTTCATGAGCATCTAAGCACTACTGGTTGGCGTTTTTACCCAGGTGAGGATTATGCTGTGGTGTCTTCTTTTCAAGTTGAGCCACATATTGTTTCGAGTATTAGAGCAGCTCAGAGAACATATCCATCTATCCATGAGTTGAAGTTGAAGGTTAGAGCTGGAAAGTTCGATCTGTTTCATCTGATGGTTGTTTGAGATTTCGTGGCAGGTATGTAGTGCCAAATCTGATTGATTTGAAGGAGGAGATCTTGAGAGAAGCACACTGTAGTAGACATAGTGTCCATCCTGGTGCAAGGAAGATGTACTATGCCTTGAAACCGCACTTTTGGTGGGCAGGTTTGAAGAGCGATGTTGCTGGATTTGTCGCTCGATGTCTAAATTGTCAGCAAGTTAAGGCAGAAAGTGTGAGGAATCAGATTTTAGATTAGTGATTAATCGAATTCATCTGAGATTAGAAGAGATTAATTGTTGGAAGTTTTCGTAATTTTGGTATTTTGAGTTATAATCTGGTCGGTGGTGGAATCCAGTTGCAGTGCGTATTTGGAATCGCAGGAGATTTAATACGCCTTCGTTTTGGTGAAACCAGACGTAGCGTTTATGTAAGAAACCAGTCGTAGCACATTTCAGAAGTCTACTGTAGCAAGTGAGCGATGCGTCATCGTTTTGCTATTCAGTAGTTGCATTTGAAGAGGTTGCTGCTGGCAATAGTTGCGTTGGGTGAGAGAATGATCGAGAAAGAGACACGTGTTGGTCAATATTTTGGTGTTGACTACTGAATTGTAGCGCTATCAGCTGTTGCGTTGTGAGAAATTGTTCCAGCTGAGTGACCAGCTGCTGGTTTGAGGAACCAGTCGTGGGAGCAACGCGACGTCGTTTAGATAAGTTGAAATGCTGCGTTTTGGGGATTGCGTCTGGTACCAGTTGTGAGGAATTTTTTACCAGCTTTTGGTTGCGTCTGCTGTTGGCAGCGATGCTGACGTATTCTTTACGTCGTCGTTTTGATTGTTGAGCGCAACCAGTCGTTGGTTGTTTTGATAGAATCTGTTGTCAGCTGGTGGAACGCTGCGCCGTCGTTTTGTTTAGATGGAACGGTGTCGTTTGATGCTACTTTGCAAATGCAACGCCTGGTGGTTTACTGCTGGTTTTGTTAAAGTCAGCTGGTGGAACGCTGCGCCGTCGTTTTGTTTAGATGGAACGGTGTCGTTTGATGCTACTTTGCAAATGCAACGCCTGGTGGTTTCTGCTGGTTTTGTTAAGAGGAAATTCTGGTTTCTGTTGAAAGCAACGACTGGTATCTGTTGTGAGATACCTACTGTTCACGACGTCTGGTTATTTTGAGAACAGCAGCAGTGGATTGAGAGATATATAGATAAGTGTTGATCGACACATAGAATTATTCTGAACCCGATATTTCTTATCTCCAATATCCAAACCCTCGTTTTAGCTACTGTTCACCGTTACTTTTCTCCGTCGATTGTCGCCGCTTCCCGCCGTTGTTTTGAGTGAACTTGGTGGCGCTGGATTCCTTGTGAGTTGCTCTTTCGATTGTTACCCAGTTGAGGCTGTCGAACGATCTTGGAGAGGACCGCGAAGTTGCTGGTTTCTTCGTACAGTGGAATTTGATAGTTCTTCCGCTGGTTTCAGCTTCTGGGTAAGGAATTCCTACTATTCTAAGCTTAGTATGGACTGTTAGTACTTTGTTTAGAGGTAGAACCGGAGTTAGGTTCTGGACCGTAGGAAATGTTGAGATTTGAATTAGACATGAGTTATTGATTGAGTTTCCTTAACAGATTTGAGGATTCTAGGTGCATCCCCGCCGTGAATTGCTGTAGCAGGAGGAAGCTAACTTGCTTCATTTGTGTTGCCTTGCCTTGATAAATCTGTTGAGGTAGAAATCAGTTGTTGGAGGTACGAATTGAGCAGATTTAGCAGCTTTGAGCGTGAACATGGCTGTGATTGATGTTGTGAAATCTGTTGATATGCTTCTGTGATTTACGTGATACAGCTTGTGAATTGATTGAGTTTACATTCTGTTTTCACGTATTGAATTGTATGCATTGTGCATTGAATATTGAATTGGCATACATGCATACATCTCGAGCCTGATTGACAGATTGATTGATGACCTGATTGAAAGCCACATTGTGACTGGCCGACTGATGAGTTGTGCCTGAAAATTCTGCCGCTATCATCGGAGTGGTGACTACCGGATTCGAGTGTCTACCACCGAGCTGTGATGGGCTGACGGGCTCTGAAGATCACGGACCTATTATTTTCCCGGTTGATACACCGTGCGGGTATAGAGGCTGATTGAGATGATTTTCCAGTTGATACACTGGTCTAGCTATCCGATCCTTGATAGCCCTCATGCATTTCATAGCATTGATTATAGCATGTTGCATGATTTGCTGTTTTGATAGCTCTTCGTACTGAGTCTTGACCTCGTATTTGTTTTCCTGCTTTGTGTTGTTTGGGTCTGTGTTACCCATTTGCAGGATTTTCAGGTAACCAAGCTGGACCGAGTGGAGCGCCAGCTGGTCGATCCCATTTTCCTTGAGTCCCAGTTATATTATGATATGTATTGAGCCGGGGGATGCCCCGTGATTCTATGTATTTGGGGATCTATTGTTGATTTGAGATTTGTGTTACCTGTTTTGTATGAGTTTTAGTTAACTCGTATTTTGAGTATTGATATTTTGAGTTCAGGCCCATTTTATTTTGAAAAATTTTTAAGCCTTGTTTTACGCTTTCGTGATTATGTGCTTAATTGTGCTCTAATCCTGTGAGATTAGCACGGGGCCTGACAGAAAGGATGAGACCTGGTGGTTTATTGCAGAGTTTAGAAGTGCCCCAATGGAATTGGGAGCACATAGCTATGGATTTTGTGACCCATTTGCCTCGTTCCAGCAGAGGTTGTGATGCTATAGATAGACTTTCGAAGTCTGCTCACTTCGTTCCCTACAATATGACGTATTCTTTGAAGAAGATGGCGAAACTGTACATAGATTTAGTGGTGCGTTTTCATGGAGTGCCTGTATCCATTGTTTCAGATCGAGATCCTAGGTTTACATCCAGATTTTGGAAGAGTTTGCAAACAGCTTTGAGCACCAGATTGGCTATGAGTACAGCTTATCATCCCCAAACCGATGGCCAATCTGAAAGGACTATTCAGACTTTGGAGGATATGTTGAGAGCTGTTGTGATGGATTTCAGTGGTAGCTGGCAATATTCGTTGTCTTTGGTTGAGTTTTCTTACAATAACAGCTATCAATTGACAATTGGAATGGCACCATTTGAAGCATTGTATGGTAGGAAGGGCAGATCGCCAATCTGTTGGGAAGAAGTGGGGGAGAAGCAGCTGTCTTCGCCAGAATTTGTGCAGCAGATGAGAGATCAAGTAGATCTGATTCAACAGCATATGAAAGCTGCCAAGATTGCCAAGCCAGTTATGCGAATCGCAGGCGTAGACCTTTGGAATTTCAAGTTGGGGATCTGGTTTTCCTGAAAGTTTCTCCTTTTAGAAGTGTTATGATATTTGGTCTCAAGGGTAAGTTCGCTCCTTGTTATGTTGGACCTTATGAGATTGTGGAGAGGATCGGTCCTTTGGCTTATCGTTTGTTATTATCGCCAGATCTGTCCTCATTGCATGATCTGTTTCATGTATCTATGTTGAGGAAGTATGAGCCAGATCCTTCTCATATGTTGCGAACTGACGAGGTGGAGCTGGATCGGACTTTAAGCTATGTTGAATATCCCTTACAGATCTTAGACAGGAAGGAGAAGCAGCTCATGGAACAAGACCATTCCTTTGGTGATGGTCCGGTGGAGCAAACATGGTAGAGAAGAAGCTACGTGGGAGTTAAAGGAGAAAATGCAACGTGAATGGCCTCATTTGTTTGAGTAGATTTTGCATTAACTCCAGTAGCTAGTTTGCTTGTGGTTGTTTTCCCAGTTATTTTGAATTCTTGGTTAGTAGCCTCTTGTTGTGTGTTAGAATGCTGTTGGTTGTTTTGTTGAAGTTTTGTTCAGTTATGGAGTTGTTCTTTGATTTCGAGGACAAAATCTTATTTTCAGTGGGGGAGAGATGTGAGACTCGAAAGATTTGTGAATTAATTAAGTTAATTAATCGGATTTTGGATAGACCAGATTTGGCGTGAATAGATCTGGGATGGACCAGCTTTGAGTTAGTAGACTTGGTTAAGGTATCGGGTTTCTCTGTATATTGGTGTTTAGAACAGCTCTGGACAGTTGTAGAGTTCTACGGGGTAGTAGTCAGATTTGGAGAGTTGAGAAGTGCTGGTTGGTGGTTTCAGTTTCAATGCTGGTTGTTTGTAATCGAAGCTAGTGGTCAAATCTGATTGTCGCAAAGTATTCTGAGTTCGCTAGTTGATATCCTGCGTGGGTAGTGAAACTCCGTCATTTGGGAGAAACCAGATTTGAGATGCGTAAGTTGTTAGCGCTGTGTGAACCGGCCTTGGTTCTAGGGTTGGTGTAGACCGGTTCCGGATGGTCTGGACCGGAAGGCAGTGAAATGTCGTTTTGGGTATCAGTGAACGCTGATTAGTGCTGGTCAGATCTGGTCATCCAGATCTGAGTTGCGATGCGACGCCGTTTAGCGATATCAGATTTTGTATTAGCGGGGTGACGTGTCCAGTGGAATAGTGGACTTCTGTGCGACGTCGTTTGGTAGTAGCGCGCTGGTTTAGCGTATGGTCCAGATCTGGAGTGGTACTCAGATCTGAGTGGGTATCAGCTTTGAGCCAATCTTGTCGGTGGTTAATGTTCATCAGATTTGGGGAACTTAAGTTGTTATATAGAGGACTTTGATCATTCAAACACGATATTTTTCCCCGACACTTAGAAATATTTCTCGTAAGCTTACTCTGTCGCGATACTCTAGCTACTATTCACCGTCGCTTATTTCTTCCGATTGACGGCGGTAGAAGACTCGGATTGGAGCAAGAGTGGTAGCGCTGGACTCCTCTTGCCAAGGAGTTTCTTCTTATACCATTTTCGAGGGCTTGATTTAAGCTGGAAGAAGATCGCGAAAGAAGCTACCTTGTGTATTCTGTTAGCATTTCGGTAGATTTGCTTTTCCGTTCAGGTAGTGCTTTCGGGTAAGATCTAGATCCTACCTTATGATTCATTTAGAGCTGTTTGTTGTGCTAGAATGGTAGGACAGAGCTGGTTGAGCTCGTAGTTCCCTGTTAGAGTTTCTGTGTGTAGAGTCCCCGAGTTTTGTTGTGTTGTTTGTCCAAGCAGGTGGCAGATTTGGGTTGTTCGGGACTTTGTTGTGGTAATTGTAGCTCAGAACTAAGGTACGGATGTGAGCTTGTTTTAAAGCTTGAGATTGGCATGGATAATTATGTATGTTGTGCAGTGTATGCCATTTTGTTGATTGTCGTTATTTGTTGCATCTGCATACACGCATTTATCATGTGAGCTCAGATCTTGCTAGCGTTGCTTCGTTGTGCTAATCTGTGTGTACCAGGATGCTTGTTTTGAGGACGAGCGACAATACCATGCTCCTCATCTCCCTGCTGGGTTTTTTTAGCCGCTATGAGCCGAGTGGATAGCTACCACACCTCATGAGTTGGGCAACAGCATGTTGAGTGATTGTTGTGCATCTGGTACTGTGTGTTGAGACGAGTGGGTAGCTCCCATATACTCACACACATCGTGGCCACTATCTATCAGTTGATCTGTTATCAGTGTTGAGCTAATCCTGAGTTCCTTTGGCTCCCTGTTCCGATTGTAGCCTTCTGTTTTGTATTCAGCTGCTTCTTGCATAGCATCTGCATATTATCTGTTGCTGTATATTAGCTGTTTTTCAGTCACTCTCCGTACTGGGGTTTGACCCCATGTCCCTCTGGGTCTGGATTGTCTTTGTTGCCTGTGTGTTGTTCAGGTTATCCAGGTTTCTCAGCTGGTCGCGGAGATGGCTCAGCTGGTGGTGCCCCAGGAGGTGGATAGAGTGTCCCAGTTATGTATAATATAACGTTATGTAGTAGAGTCTGTTGGCGCAGCGGCGGATCCGGCTCCCGCTCCCAGGGTGCAGTGGAAGAATTAAAAATTTAGGAGCCCGGGAACGGTCAATACACCTATATAATAATTCAAACATTCATAGGATGTTTAGAATATACTTGTCTGGCGACTAGGCGCCTGGCTCCGACTATTTCTCAATGGAAATAACACTTCTTTGGTTGCTCCTAATCAGGTCCACGACCGGTTTCCAATTCCTTCGTTGGAATGCACTAGAATCCCAACGAATATTTCGCGAGCAGAACCTCCTCGCCAGGATGATCGCAGCGAATTGCGGCGGCGGCTACGGCGGCGGGAGGAGGGAGAGGAGGAGAGGGGGAGAATTTGCTGAATAGCTTTTGTTGTGTACTTTTCTTTCTCCCTTCATGCCATATTTATAGATTGAGGGAAAGAGTTTGATGTAAACAAAACTGTGAACATTCGTTTCAAGTAGAACTGTGAACATTTGTTTCAAGTAGAACTGTGAACATTCGGTTCAAGTAGAACTGTGAACATTCGGTTCGACTAGAACTATGAACATTCGGTTCGACTCAAACTGTGAACATTCGGTTCAACTCGAACTGTGAACATTCGATTCGACTCCCTCGATTGTGGTCTCATCATAATCTCGATCGATGATCAGATATCACCGATGTGCTCAATTTACAAAATTGATCATTATGATGCAAAATCAAAATTTCGGACCACTAAATCTATATATGACAGGTTTTACTCTCATTAGTTAAATATGGAAGTAGTACTCCCTTAGCTACTTTTGGGAAGTCATACTCACAACCTTCCTCCTACTATACTCAACACTTTGAGTACCATATCCTTGTCTGCACGGGAATTGGTAAACCAGTACACTGTGTGAACCTCAATGGTTAAGGGATACAGCTAGCCGTGGGCTCACAACTCATTGTGAATAAGAAAACACATTTTTCTGATCTACCCATCGGACCATGGTAAAGCGCCTAGCAACATCGCTCCATGATCCCCTAGATATCACTGATAGTGCCTGCAAGAACCAGTCGGTCATGGTTAACGTATAATACGGTCCTTTCAACTCATATATCCCGATCGAATCAACGACCATTGGTAAATCGAGAGTCGTTAGAGATTCGATAGCCATGCATACATCTTGGAGATCAGAATAGCGACATCGCGAGTGCTACCAGGTAAACTCATTTACACTGAAGCACAAGAGTACTCTGGCCAGAGATTTGTCACACTATTATCTCCTCGGATAGCATAGGATATCCATGCACTAGGGCGAGCGGTGAATCATCGAAACAAGGCATCGACTCCCACATGCTTCATGACCTCACCCAATCTCGACACCTGATGACCCTCACGGAGTCGGTAAACGAGTCAAAGTGAGGCGACTAATCATGTAGAGTCTCAATGACGTTTCGATTAGTAAGGACTAATCCATACAACCAAGACCTCGGACTCTCCACTAGACAAATGGTAACCACTTGGAGAATCCGAACGAGGGTAGCTCAATAGTTCGCCAGGCAAACCATCCATCTGCATGCTCAGAACATCACAATGTTCCCTACCAATGAAACGTGGTACTTCACATCGCAGATGCTAGTCTCAAACTCGGGCGACCTTATCCTCATTTTGGCGGGCCAATCGACTAGGAACAAGTTCAGAATACACAGTGACTATTAGAGTGTTTCATGATAGCCATCATGAAATAACCCGAAATTTCATAATGCTATTCAACTAAATTCGAATAGGGGCACGGCAACCTCACAACCAGCAACCAGCAGCTTCAAATTCTTTCCCAAGATCGTTCTGCAGCTTCAGATGAGTAACAATCGAAAGAGAAACTCACAGTGAACTCAGCGCCACCGAAAACACTCAAATCATCGACGGAGAACGACAAAAATCTATGAAGAAATGTCTCGGGTGAACAGTAGTTCGACGAGGGTTTGACGGAGAACGACAAAAATCTATGAAGAAATGTCTCGGGTGAACAGTAGTTCGACGAGGGTTTGGAAAAGAGATAAGGAATATCTGGTTCTCAATACTTCTAAGTGTCGATCAACACCTCTATTTATATATATCTCAATTCCTTCGTCTGCTGATCACCAATCCAGCCGACATGAACAGTAAACAATCTCCCAGCAGGTGCCTTCTCTTTCTTTCGCTAAAACCAGCAGCAACAACCAGTCGAAGCATTCACGAGAAAACATCTCAAAACAACACCGTTCCAACTAACTTAAACGACATCGTTGCGCTCCACCAGCTGGTACATCTATCGCTTGCTACACAACCAAAAGCTGGTACCAGATCTCTTCAAGCAAATACCAACGGCTGGTCACGCGAAATCAATCAAAACGATGACGTGTTAACTAATCCAAACGACATCGTAAAGGTTACGTCAGCATCGCTACCACCTGCTGGTTCTCCAGTCGCAACGCATTACTCACAACCCCTCGCTGCTGGATTCATACGCAACACTCAAAACGCAGCGTTTCAACTTAACGAAACGACGTCGCTCCACTTCTATGACTGGTTTCCCAAACCAGCAGCTGGTCACTCTAAATTCACGCATATGCTGATCCAGCAGTCAATCACTAAAAAATGTTGACCAACACGTGTCGCTCTCTCGATCACTCTCGCGCTAAAAGCCACGCCTGCCAGCAGCGACCTCTAAGATCGAAACGACAACATATCATCCCTTCCGCTTCAGTAACCAATTCAACGTGCAACTGCTGGTTCCACGAAACAACGGTTTTACTCTCGCGTCATGAACTGCTGATCAGCTTTCACCAACAGGCGCTACTGCTGAATTCAAATATCTGCTTCTACTGGAGATCAGATTTCTCTCAAAAACCTCGCGACTAATCCCAATCAATTCGATTAATCACTAATCTAAAATCTGATTCCTCACAAAAATCACACCATAAGTAGCCATTATGTAGCCAATTAGTGTCCAATTATGACCATAAAGTGGTGTTTAATGGTCATAAAGAGGTGACCCTTCAAATTCTACAACATCTCCTATATATAATGCACTTCAAGGATGAATAAATCACTCTAAAAACATCAACAAATCCTCTCAAAAATCGTGCAAGAGGCTGCACTCTTTCAGAAACAAGAGGTTGAAGTTTTGAGCATTCCAGCAACAATCTGAAGGCCTACTGTCCGGAACCTATTGCCACTGCTTCGTTCCTTAGAATCCAATCTCCACCGTCCTGAATCTTCGTCTCTAGGTTTCGAATACTAGGTAAGAATTTAATTCTGATCCAACGGTTAAATTTCCGTGAATCAAATTCGCAAGAATGCTGCACAGATTACATGTGAGGAAACTGCAGCTTCTGTTTATCATCCTAAACTGACTTCAAACGACCTCTATCTCCGATCTTTACCGTTCAGATGTTACTTCGTTACGTCCTGAATACGGTGTCCAAATTTCATTTCGATCCAACGGCTAGATTTTTGTTACAGCTACTTTTCCATAATTCTGTACAGATTCCATACGAGACATCTCCAGCTCTTGTCCATCACTTATAAACGGCTGAAAATTTCCTTTGAAAATGATCTTGACCGTTCAAATGTTATTTCATCATGTTTTACATATGATGTTCAAATTGCATCCTGATCCAAAGGTTAGATTTTACTAAAATTCATTTTCAATTCTACTGTACCGACTATTTACGATAAAACTATAGCTTCAATTCACCGACCCGATATGGATTCAAATGGCTTACAAATCCAATCTTTTCCGTTAAACAATTTCTTTTTCTCCTTTTGTGAACAAGCCAACCAACCTTGAGCTTAATCCAAGAGTTTCGTATACCGAAGACGCTTATGAAATATCGGTGATTTTCATAAGTATGCAACGTCTGAAGATCTCTACATTCGTGATCCACTTCAAGTAGCAACCAGATACGAAATCAAGCATTGCCACCATATTTCTCATGTTTTGAGCAGTAAGCAAGTAAGTGGGCTTTTGCTATTAATTCCGTTTGTTATATTACATATATTCATTTCGAAAGTTCAGTTTTAAGTCTACTGTTCGAGCACCTTTTGTTCAGATTTTTGTCTCATTCAAACTCCGCTTGCACTGATTTTTGCTATCGTAATATGGATCTACGGAATATTTCGTACTCTGGGTTACTTGGTGTAACCACATGGCCTCGACCCCTTAGAGGAGTAAAAATTAGGGACTGATCAGTAAACCATAGACACGATTCTGTCGTTATATGGGTCTACGGAATATTCCGCACTCTGGGTTACTTGGTGTAACCACATGGCCTCGACCCCTTAGATGAGTAAAAATTAGGGACTGATCAGTAAACCATAGGCACGAAGTAATTATCAGTGCTATCTGCTCTTCGTTATGTTATGCTCTGCTCTGTTATGCTCTGTTCTGTTTATGCTCTGTTCTGTCTAAGCTCTGTTCTGAAATCTGTTATTCAGTATATGTATATGTATATTTTGTATGCTCGAATGGTATCCCCCACTTGCTGAGTGTTTCCCCAAACACTCACCCCTTACTATTGGGGATCCGGATCCGCCCCCCGGCTAGGCAGCGGAAGAACAGAAAACAGATGCCGGGAGACGATCAATACGAACAATTGAATAACAAACTATGACATTCATAGGATGTTTAGGTGACCGCTACCTTGCTGGCACTTGTGCCTGGCTCCAACCGTAGTTACAATAACGTCGGCTCTTCTCGGTAGACTGCGGTAGATATCGCCAATCCGGTCCACGACCAGAACCGAGACTCCTTTGTCAGCCTGCACTAGAAGCACTGACAAATTCTGCACGAACGGATTCTCCTCGTCGAATTGGCCGGAACGAATTCCGGCAACTCGAGGCGGCGGCGGCGGCGTCGCTAAGCGGCGGCGGCGGCGGCTTGTGAGAGGAGAGGGAGGGGCGGCTATGCACTTAGGGTTAGGGTTAAAGAGAGTGTTATGTTTAATCAAGTCTCTTAATTCTATATAAATAGATTAAGTGTTGGACTTGGACCGGCCCAACGGGCCGCCCGGGTCCAACAATGAACATTCAGTTCATCTCCACCACCGAGACTTCATCGTAACTCCGATCGCCGATCAGATCGGACCGATCGACTCAGTTTCCGAAACTGAATAATATGATCTGAAAAACCGTTTTTCAGAACCCCATCGCAAAAAGACCGTTTCGCCCCTCAACAGTGGGAAACCTCGGTTTGACCCCTGTTGACTTTTAGGAAGTCGCACTCCCCAAAATCCTCTTCTCATGCTCAACACATTGAGCTGAGTATCCATGCGGGAATCTCGAATCTAGTACTTGTGTGACCCTCAATGGTTCAGGGATACAGCTAGCCGTGGGCCCACAACCATTGTGGCTCCGGGATCACAATTCCGGACCTGCCCAACGGATCATGGTAAAGCATCTAGAAACTTCTTGGTGGTCTTACCCTCCTTCGCAGGGCAGAACGCTTCTTACCCTTGCGTTTGGGCCCCTTCTTCGCAGAGGAAAAAGAGCCCAAAAGGAGGAAGGGCTTGTCCTTCTTTATGGTCCCCTCGAACACGACAAGAATGTTTACCACCTCTTCAAGGGTGGCCTCCAGCTTGTTCATGTTAAAGTTGACCACAAAGGGGTCGAACGCAGCAGGCAGTGAGAGGAGAAGCAGATCCACAGACAGCTCATGTGGAAGCGAGATATCAAGGCCCACTAGCTTCTCAATGAGCCCAATCATACTGACCCCATGCTCGCGGACCGAATTCCCCTCGCACATGCGGCTCGTCATGAGCTCCTTGACAGTAGTGAACCTCTCAGTCTGAGAGTTCTCCCCATACAGCTCTTTGAGATGAAAGTGTATGCCAGCAGCATACTCCATCTTCTCAAACCGCCGATGCGTTTCGTTGGAAATAGATGCTATCATATAGCACCATGCTTTAAGCTCGTCATCCCACCATTTGTCCAGCTTTGCCAGCTCCTCAGGACTGGCATTGTGTTGATGATCGATCGCGAGAGCTATGCGGTCCGTGGTTGCCAGTCACGAACCTGGGTCCAATCCTAGGGGTAATGCAATATGCAATGCAATCCTATTACAAAGCTTTCCGGGTTTTACAGATCTTCGGTCTTCAATATCTTGATCGTCATCGTCCACCGTCTTCGGATGTCCTCCCACTAAATCTAGTAATTTACATTTAAATTTACTATGACAAATAAGGGATACATTTATCAAGGGGTGGGAACGGGCCACAAACAGGCCCACTTTAAATGATAATCAAATATTAAAAACCGAAATCATACAAAACCTATTGCATACACCTGACACATTGGGCATGGCTCTCGATCACCCCAATCATGCAATTAATCTAATTAACATGCATAATTTAAATAATCTAATTATCTATCGTAAAATCATATTCCAATTACGAAATCGTATTTTATAATAAAATCGCATTTTGCCGATAAAAACAAATTTCAATCAACAAAATCATATTTTATTACAAAATCATATTTCATAATTAAAATCACATTTTACTAATTTTGATTGTATCAATATTGGGCTTAAAACAATTTTAGGCCCAAAAACTTAAAATTTCAAAATCGATCAAAACCGGTCCCGATATCGCATACCGGCCCGAAAACTTCACGGGCTGCCCGGGACAAGCCCGAACCAAACCCTAGAAGAAAACAGACCAGCCGTCATGACATCACCGGAGACTCGCCGGAGCGGCGGCCGGCCGGCGGCCGCCACACGAAGATTGCGTGCGGCAGCAGCCGCACGCACGCCACATCAAATGCGACGTTGGTCGTGCGCCTTCGCGCAGCGTCGCGTCCAGCACGAAGCATGGCCGCGCAACGAGTGCGCGGCATCCAGCCAACGAGCGTCGGCAGCGTGCCATCCAGCGAGCAACGATCGCACGACGAGCGGCCGTGGTGTTGCGCGACCAGCGCGCATCACGTCGCCCATCCAGCGCGCAGCGGCGGCCGTGCTCCATCGTGAAACAACGCCCATCATCGGCGCGACGAAGCGGCCACCACGCACGATCTCAGCACAACCAGGTACGCGAGACCAGCGCCCAGCGAACGCCCAGCCACGCGCGAAAACAGCGCGCACGTCTCGACCACCATGCGTGGCCAGTGCGCATGGCATCGCTCGATGGGGTGCCGACGTGTGCGGCGGCGCCGAGGCCAATCTCCAAAATTTTTTTTTTTGTTTTGATCTGAAATTTTCAATGTTAGATACAATAAGGCAATTCATATTGATCAGATCCGAAAAACACTGGCTCTGATACCACTGTTGGGGATCCGTATCCGCCCCCTGGCTAGGCAGCGGAAGAACAGAAAACAGATGCCGGGAGACGATCAATACGAACAATTGAATAACAAACTATGACATTCATAGGATGTTTAGGTGACCACTACCTTGCTGGCACTTGTGCCTGGCTCCAACCGTAGTTACAATAACGTCGTCTCTTCTCGGTAGACTGCGGTAGATATCGCCAATCCGGTCCACGACCAGAACCGAGACTCCTTTGTCAGCATGCACTAGAAGCACTGACAAATTCTGCACGAACGGATTCCCCTCGTCGAATTGGCCGGAACGAATTCCGGCAACTCGAGGCGGCGGCGGCGGTGGCGGCGCTAGGTGGCGGCGGCGGCGGCTTGTGAGAGGAGAGGGAGGGGCGGCTATGCACTTAGTGTTAGGGTTAATGAGAGTGTTATGTTTAATCAAGTCTCTTAATTCTATATAAATAGATTAAGTGTTGGACTTGGACCGGCCCAACGGGCCCGGGTCCAACAATGAACATTCAGTTCATCTCCACCACCGAGACTTCATCGTAACTCCGATCGCCGATCAGATCGGACCGATCGACTCAGTTTCCGAAACTGAATAATATGATCTGAAAAACAGTTTTTCAGAACCCCAGCGCAAAAAGGCCGTTTCGCCCCTCAACAGTGGGAAACCCCGGTTTGACCCCTGTTGACTTTTAGGAAGTCGCACTCCCCAAAATCCTCTTCTCGTGCTCAACACATTGAGCTGAGTATCCGTGCGGGAATCTGGAATCTAGTACTTGTGTGACCCTCAATGGTTCAGGGATACAGCTAGCCGTGGGCCCACAACCATTGTGGCTCCGGGATCACAATTCCGGACCTGCCCAACGTATCATGGTAAAGCGTCTAGCAACATCGCCCCATGATTTGTCCGCAGAGGCGACTCTCTCAACTGCTATGTCGCCTCTAGCCACAATATCCCGGATTATGTGGTATTTCCTCGGTATGTGTTTGGATCTTTGGTGAGACCTAGGCTCCTTTTCTTGCGCAACGGCACCCGTGTTGTCGCAGTACATCGGGACTGGACCAACTCCATTAGGAATGACGCCCAACTCTTTGACGAAATTCCTTATCCAAACGGCCTCCTTAGCAGCAGCTGATGCTGCAATGTACTCAGCCTCAGTGGTTGAATCCGCGATGGTGTCTTGCTTGGAACTCTTCCTAGAGACAGCACACCATTGAGCATAAATACAAATCTAGAGGTTGATTTCGAATCATCCACGTCACACTGGAAGCTAGAATCAGTGTAGCCTTCCAGTTTCAGTTCACCACCCCCATAGACCATGAACATATTCTTAGTCCTTCGTAAGTACTTAAGAATATCCTTCACGGCCTTCCAATGCAATTGGCCGGGGTTGGCCTGGTAGCGGCTCGTGACACTCAGAGCACATGCGACGTCCGGTCTAGTCGAGATCATGCCATACATAATACTACCTATAGCCGAGGCATATGGTACACGTGCCATGCTCTCTATCTTCTCATCAGTCTTTGGACACATAGACTTGGATAGAGTGACCCCGTGGCACATAGGTAGGTGTCCTCTCTTGGACTCTTCCATAGAGAACCTCTTAATTATGGTATCGATGTAGGTAGCTTGGGTGAGTCCGAGCATCCGTTTAGATCTATCCCGATAGATCTATATTCCAAGAATATAGGATGCTTCACCCATTTCCTTCATTGAAAATCTGCTAGATAACCATACTTTAGTTGACTGCAGCATTCCTACATCATTCTCAATGAGTAGAATGTCATCAACATAAAGTACTAGGAACGTCACAGCACTTTTAACTACCTTATTGTAAACACATGGCTCCTCAGGATTCTTGATGAAACCAAATTCCTTAATTGTTTCATCGAATCTCAGGTTCCAACTTCACGATGCTTGTTTGAGACCGTAGATCGATCTCTGAAGCTTGCATACCTTATGCTCGCTTCCAACAGATGTGAAACCCTCAGGCTGCGTCATATAGATCTCTTCCTTAATGTTTCCATTAAGGAACGCAGTTTTCACATCCATTTGCCATATCTCATAGTCGTACCATGCGGCTATGGCTAACAGTGTTCTAATTGACTTGAACATTGCAACTGGCGAGAAGGTTTCATCATAGTCAACACCTTGCCTTTGAGTGTAACCTTTCGCGACCAGTCGTGCCTTGTAGGTCATTACCTTACCATCAGGCCCAAGTTTCCTCTAGTATACCCATTTGCACCCAATAGGAACAATTCCTTCGGGAGGGTTAACGAGAGTCCAAACTTGGTTTGCATGCATTGAGTCAAACTCAGACTGCATTGCTTCAAGCCATAAATTAGAATCAGCATTGGAAATTGCCTCCTTGAAAGTTCTTAGATCAGATCCAACAACTTGATCACCTTGATCATCTTCAAGGAGAAAACCATATCTCTCAGGAGCTCTAGGAATCCTTTCGGATCTCCTAGGTGCGACCATATCTGGTACTGGCTCAGTAGGTGCGGGAGATTCACTTGGTACTTCAATTGGTTCTCGAACTTCTTCGAGTTCTACTATTTTGCCCTTTCTATCAAGTAGAAATTCCCTTTCATAAAGGTGGCATTCCTAGAGACAAACACTTTTGTCTTGCTCGGATAGTAGAAGTAGTATCCAATACATGTTCAGAATACACAGTGACTATTAGATGTGTTTCATGATAGTCGTCATACCCACTATCACATCTAACATACGCTTTAGTGCATTCTAGGTCTTTACTCAACACAATTGTAAATCATTACACACATAATGATAGTAAAGAACGCCATATAAGTAAATGCGAATATCATATATAAAAACTGTTTGTACAAGAGTCTATAAAACCCACACGCCACAAGTTGGCTAGTTGGGCATCTACTCTAACACTTACTTCTCCACCCAGATAAGAATGAAGAACATGTTGAAGAAGAGGAACAAGATCTGTTTTGGGGCTGATGAAGACTCTGCTTTTCTTTGTTAATGTAATTTTCGCTTCCGCACTCTGTTATTCAATTTCTCCGATTTTCAGTTGTAAAGACGATCATTTTGATTATGTAATAGACTGGTTTTGAGCTGCACTATGAGGCTTGATGTTTTGTAATGAATAATTATTAAACATCGCCGGTGTTCATGTCCAGGCCAGGTCTCGGGACGTGACATTTTAGTGGTATTGGAGCTAACCAGGTTCATAATCCGGATGTGAAGTTCTAGCAGAAAGAGTTCTGATTTCATCCGAAGAAATAAGTCTTACACAAAGATCAATTTTATTCAGAAAGTTAAATTTCTTCCTGAAGTGATTTTTCTATGGAAATCTCAACTTCATTCCAACGTTCATATTTTTTTGAAATTTCAATTTGATCCGGAAATTTCAATTTCTTCCAAACTTTCCTATTTATTCGCAAAGTTCATTTCATTCGATTTTTCTCATTTAAATCGAAAGGTTCAGTTCCATCTGAAAATTTTTGGCGTCATTCGATTTTTTTTGGATCTTTTGCTTCCGAAAAATTTTCATTTATTCGGAGATCTTCCATATCCTATTGAATTCATGAGATTCTTCATCGATCAATCTACTTCTTCAAATCTTCTCGTATTCAAATAAGTCCGTTGGACAACATCTTCTGCTCAACATCTGAATTACTTTTGTTTTACTTATGTTCTCGCATCGACGTCTGATTTTACCTTCTCTTCGCATATGAATCCAGATTCCTCTTATCTTCACTCCAATCAGACTTCTCCTGTTTATCATATTTCTACTGTACAACTTCCCTTCTTCTCTTCTCTGTACGCTATGCTCTGATTAGATTTCTCCTTAACTCTCTGATTCAACTTCTTCGCTTCACCTTCTGTTGACATCTGATTGCATATAAACTTCAATCGGATTCTTGATGCACTACAGTTCTTCTCTGGTTTGCTCTCACATTCAGACTTCTTCTGAAGGCTTCTTTACTTTACTACTGACAGACTTCTTCAGACTTCTCTTCAATCTTCTCATCGCATCTCTCGATCAGATTTCTCCAGACTTCACTTTTTAGAAATCCAGATTTCTACCAGACTTCACGTTCAGACTTCCCTGTTCAGACTTCTTCTGTCTTCTTCAGACTTCACGTCTCTTTATTGTCATTCGGATAAACTTTTTGTTCACCAGCTAGATTTCTTTGATTTGTTTGAGTTAGTTTTCCAGAAGAAACCCCTTACCAGGTTGAATTTCATTCATTGGCTCAACCATAATCTTTTTCTTCGGGTCAACAAATCCTTATAGCTTACGTCCATGAAATAATCCCCGATTTTCATTTCATCAGCATTTATTTCATAAGATGATTCCTTCTACTTCCAGTATCCATGCTACAACCACCATTCATATGAAGCAGATAACATTTAACAATCAAACTCGAGTTATTCCTCGCCCTAGACCCAACCTATATCCGAACCGGATACCATCAAAGAAGAGCTGGAGATCACAGTTAACCACATCCGTCAGGAGATAATATGAGGACTCAAGTTTCGAGAACGAAACTTCTATTAAGGTGGAGATGATGAAATAACCCGAAATTTCATAATGCTATTCAACTAAATTCGAATAGGGGCACGGCAACCTCACAACCAGCAACCAGCAGCTTCGAATTCTTTCCCAAGATCGTTCTGCAGCTTTAGATGAGTAACAATCGAAAGAGAAACTCACAGGGAACTCAGCGCCACCGAAAACACTCAAATCATCGGCGGAGAACGACGAAAATCTAATGAAGAAATGTCTCGGGTGAACAGTAGCTCGACGAGGGTTTGGAAAAGAGATAAGGAATATCTGGTTCTCAATACTTCTAAGTGTCGATCAACACCTCTATTTATATATATCTCAATTCCTTCGTCTGCTGATCACCAATCCAGCCGACATGAACAGTAAACAATCTCCCAGCAGGTGCCTTCTCTTTCTTTCGCTAAAACCAGCAGCAACAACCAGTCGAAGCATTCACGAGAAAACATCTCAAAACGACACCGTTCCAACTAACTTAAACGACATCGTTGCGCTCCACCAGCTGGTACATCTATCGCTTGCTACACAACCAAAAGCTGGTACCAGATCTCTTCAAGCAATTACCAACGGCTGGTCACGCGAAATCAATCAAAACGACGACGCGTTAACTAATCCAAACGACATCGTAAAGGTTACGTCAACATCGCTACCACCTGCTGGTTCTCCAGTCGCAACGCATTACTCACAACAACCCCTCGCTGCTGGATTCATACGCAACACTCAAACCGCAGCGTTTCAACTTAACGAAACGACGTCGCTCCATTTCTACGACTGGTTTCCTAAACCAACAGCTGGTCACTCTAAATTCATGCATCTGCTGATTCAACAGTCAATCACTCAAAAATGTTGACCAACACGTGTCGCTCTCTCGATCACTCTCGCGCTAAAAGCCACGCCTGCCAGCAGCGATCTCTAAGATCGAAACGACAACGTATCATCCCTTCCGCTTCAGTAACCAATTCAACGCGCAACTGTTGGTTCCACGAAACGACGGCGTTTTACTCTCGCGCCATCAACTGCTGGTCAACTTTCACCAACAGGCGCTACTGCTGAATTCAAATATCTGCTTCTACTGGAGATCAGATTTCTCTCAAAAACCTCGCGACTAATCCCAATCAATTCGATTAATCACTAATCTAAAATCTGATTCCTCACAAAAATCACACCATAAGTAGCCATTATGTAGCCAATTAGTGTCCAATTATGACCATAAAGTGGTGTTTAATGGCCATAAAGAGGTGACCCTTCAAATTCTACAACATCTCCTATATATAATGCACTTCAAGGATGAAGAATTCACTCTACAAACATCAACAAATCCTATCAAAAATCGTGCAAGAGGCTGCACTCTTTCAGAAACAAGAGGTTGAAGTTTTGAGCATTCCAGCAACAATCTGAAGGCCTACTGTCCGGAACCTATTGCCACTGCTCCGTTCCTTAGAATCCAATCTCTACCGTCCATAATCTTCTTCTCTAGGTTTTGAATAATAGGTAAGAATTTCATTCTGATCCAACGGTTAAATTTCCGTGAATCATATTCGAAATAATGCTGCACAGATTACATGTGAGGAAACTGCAACTTCTGTTTATCATCCTAAACTGATTTTAAAAGACCTCTATTTCCGATCTTCACCGTTCAGATGTTACTTTGTTATGTCCTGAATATTGTGTCCAAATTTCATTTCGATCCAATGGCTAGATTTTTGTTACATCTACTTTTCCATAATTCTGTACAGATTCCATACGAGACATCTCCAGCTCTTGTCCATCACTTATAAACGGCTACAAATTTCCTTTGAAAATGATCTTGACCGTTCAAATGTTATTTCATCATGTTTTACATATGATGTTCAAATTGCATCCTGATCCAAAGGTTAGATTTTACTAAAATTCATTTTCAATTCTACTGTACCGACTATTTACGATAAAACTATAGCTTCAATTCACCGACCCGATATGGATTCAAATGGCTTACAAATCCAATCTTTTCCGTTCACAATTTCTTTTTCTCCTTTTGTGAACAAGCCAACCAACCTTGAGCTTAATCCGAGAGTTTCGTATACCGAAGACGCTTATGAAATATCGGTGATTTTCATAAGTATGCAACGTCTGAAGATCTCTACATTCGTGATCCACTTCAAGTAGCAACCAGATACGAAATCAAGCATTGCCACCATGTTTCTCATG
>KQ992612.1:3433-20682 GCA_001598015.1 Dorcoceras hygrometricum
TGCAGTAGATACAGTGTCCATCCTGGTGCAAGGAAGATGTATCATGCCTTGAAGCAGCATTACTGGTGGGCAGGTTTGAAGAGGGATGTTGCTGATTCTGTAGCCCGGTGTCTGAATTGTCAGCAAGTCAAGGCAGAGAGGATGAGACCTTGTGGTTTGTTGCATAGCTTAGAAGTGCCCCAATGGAATTGGGAGCACATAGCCATGGATTTTGTCATGCATTTTCCCCGTTCCAGCAGAGGTTGTGATGCTGTTTGGGTTGTGATAGACAGATTGTCGAAGTCTGCGCACTTCATTCCCTACAACATGAGCTATTCTTTGAAGAAGATGGCGAAGCTGTACATAGATTTTTTGGTGCGTTTGCATCGTGTGCCAGTTTAGATTGTTTCAGACGTGATCCTCTATTTACTTCCAGGTTTTGGAAGAGTTTGCAAACAGCTTTGGGAACTAGATTGGCTATGAGTACAGCGTATCACCCTCAAACAGATGGCCAATCTGAGAGGACTATCCATATTTTAGAGGATATGTTGAGAGATATTGTGATGGACTTCAGTGGTAGCTGGCAAGACTCGTTGTCTTTGGTTGAGTTCTCATATAATAACAGCTATCAGGTCACGATTGGCATGGCACTGTTTGAAGCTTTGTATGGCAGGAAGTGTAGATCGCCAGTGTGTTGGGAAGAAGTGGGAGAGAAGCAACTGTCTTCCCCAGAGTTTTTGCAGCAGATGAGAGATCAGGTGGACTTGATTCGCCAGAGAATGAAAGCTTCTCAAGATCACCAAGCTAGTTATGCAAATAAGAGGCGTAGGCCTTTAGAGTTTGAGGTTGGTGATCTAGTTTTCCTTAAGGTTTCTCCTTTCCGCAGTGTTATGAGATTTGATCTCAAGGGTAAATTAGCTCCTTGTTATGTTGGACCTTATGAGATCTTAGAGAGGATTGGTCCTTTGGCTTATCGGCTGTTGTTGCCACCAGATTTGTCCTCCTTACATGATGTGTTTCATGTTTCGATGCTGATGAAATATGAGCCAGATCCCTCGCATGTGTTGAGAACTGAGGAGTTTGAGTTAGATGGACTTTGAGCTATGTGTATATCCCTTGCAGATCTTAGACAGAAAAGAGAAACAGCTGAGGAATAAAACCATTCCTTTAGTGATGGTTCAGTGGAGCAAGCACGGTAGAGAAGAAGCTACTTGGGAACTGGAAGAGAAGAAGCAGCGGGAGTGGCCCAGATTTTAGAGGATATGTTGAGAGATGTTGTGATGGACTTCAGTGGTAGCTGGAAAGACTCGTTGTCTTTGGTTGAGTTCTCATACAATAACAGCTATCAGGTCACGATTGGCATGGCACTGTTTGAAGCTTTGTATGGCAGGAAGTGTAGATCGCCAGTGTGTTGGGAAGAAGTGGGAGAGAAGCAACTGTCTTCCCCAGAGTTTGTGCAGCAGATGAGAGATCAGGTGGACTTTATTCGCCAGAGAATGAAAGCTTCTCAAGATCACCAAGCTAGTTATGCGAATAAGAGGCGTAGGCCTTTAGAGTTTGAGGTTGGTGATCTAGTTTTCCTTAACGTTTCTCCTTTCCGCAGTGTTATGAGATTTGATCTCAAGGGTAAATTAGCTCCTCGTTATGTTGGACCTTATGAGATCTTAGAGAGGATTGGTCCTTTGGCTTATCGGCTGTTGTTGCCACCAGATTTGTCCTCCTTACATGATGTGTTTCATGCTTCGATGCTGATGAAATATGAGCCAGATCCCTCGCATGTGTTGAGAACTGAGGAGGTTGAGTTAGATGGACTTTGAGCTATATGTATATCCTTGCAGATCTTAGATAGAAAAGAGAAACAGCTGAGGAATAAAACCATTCCTTTAGTGATGGTTCAGTGGAGCAAGCACGGTAGAGAAGAAGCTACTTGGGAACTGGAAGAGAAGATGCAGCGGGAGTGGCCGCATCTGTTTGAGTAGATGTTGCTCTTGTTCCAGTAGTTGGTTGCTTGAGTTTCTTTCCCCAGTTATCTTGAACTCTTGTTTTGGAGTTGATCGATTTCGAGGACGAAATCCTGTTTTAGTGGGGGAGAGATGTGAGACCCGAAAGCTAATAAGATTAATTGAGTTAATTAATCGGTTTTTATTGAGATCAGCTTTGCGTTGATGAGCTTGGAGAAGCTATCGGGTTTTGTTTTAGCCCTTAGAACAGTTCTGGAGAGTTGGAGTTTCGCGGAATCTTTCAGCAGTTAGCGCGATCATCGCTTAATGTTGGCGCTTAACATTGGTGACGTCAGCAGTAGTGGTTGTATTCAGCAGTCGTAGCAAGATCTGTTGTCGCTGAGTAGTAGAGAGCGCGCTAGCGTGTTTCAGCAGTGAGTAGTTCTACGTCGTCGTTTGAATTAGTTGGAACAACCGCGTTTTGGATTAGCGAAGAAGACTCAGCTGTGAGTTGCGTTAGCGTTAGCTGTGTGAGAGATCTGTTGTAGCATTGCTAACAGATGTTGGTTAGTGTTCAGCAGTGAGTAGCGGGTGACGTGTCCAGTTGCGGCAGTAGTTCTCTGCGACGTCGTTTGAGTTAGTAGCGATCGCTGTTTTGGCTTACTGAGAGATCTGTTGCAAGATCTGTTTTGCAAGCGGGAATATCAGTTGCGATAGATTAAGTGTGGTGGATAATGTTTATTCAGCTGTGAGCAGCTTTGGCTTATATTAGAGGACTTGGTCTTCGAATTGAGTATCCAGTTTCCATACTTAGAATATTTTCCCGATTGCCAAATCCTGTCGCGATACCCTAGCTACTGTTCACCAAACCTTATCTTTTTCGATTTCCGGTGGTATACTGCTCCGACGAGGGGGAGAGTGGTAGCGTTGGACTCCTCTTGCTAAGACGCTTCGTTTGTTAATGCTTTTCGAACGTTTGTTTGAAGCTGGTGAGGTGCGCGAAGACATCTCCCTTGTGTAGTCTGTTAGCATAGGCGTCGGATTTCGCTCCTAGCTTTTTGGGGTAAGTTCAGATCCTGCCTTTAAGCTTGTTAGAGCTTTCTGTGGTGTTAGATGAGGTAGGATAGCGCTGGTTGAGTTGTAGCTCCCAGCTGTTGCTTTTCTGTGCTTCGGTATTTGAGTAGTTTCTTGTGTTGCCATTGAGAAGGTGGTGGATCTGCTCGTAGTAATTGTTGCCCAAAGATTTGAGTATGGATGTGAGCTTGTCTATAGCTTAGGATTGAGCATGGATTATATGCTTGGCGGTGTGTGTGCTCTGTGCTATTATCGTTTGTGCATTGTATTGATATCAGCTGTTGCATTTGCATACACGCATTATCCTGTTGAGATCTGTTTTGCTAGCTATGCCTGTTCTATTGAATGAGAGTACCAGGATGCTATGTTCAAGGACGAGCGGGTAGTTCCCCTATACCTTGGAGGCTGAGCGAGTAACTCCCGTACCTCATTCTCCCTGCTGGGTTTGTTAGCTGTTATGAGCGGAGTGGGTAGCTCCCACATCTCATGAGGCTCCCATATGCTCAGTACACCATCTCGTGGCCACTACTGATTGTTCTCCTTTGATCAGATCTTGCTGTTGAGCTGTTGTTGAGATACTTTGGCTCCCTGCTTTCGGTTGTAGCCTTGATCCCTTGCATAGCATTTGCATATTATCTGTGTTTTCCTTATGCTGTTTATGTTGCTCTCCGTACTGGGGTTTGACCCCGATGTCCCTATGTGGCTTGTGTGTTGTTGCCTGTATGTGTTTTCAGGTTTCCCAGGTTTCTCTGCTGGTCATGGCTTTGACCCAGCTGGAGGTGCCCCAGGAGGTGGATAGAGTGTCTCAGTTAGCGTATAGCATATATGTACTAGTACTGTTAGCCGGGGAATGCCCTGTGCTTGTGGGATTTGTATATGTTCTAGTACTGGTGTTGTATTTGTCTAAATGCTATACTGTTGTAATATGTATTCAACTGGGATATTTTAAGTATTGTGTATTTTAAATTATATGTGTTAAACCGTCAGGCCTAAAGCGAAAATTTTAAGCCACTTTTTGTATGCTTCCGCTATGTTTGCGTGGTTTAACTCTGATTAGAGCACGAGGCCTGACATGTTAACCACTTGGCTCCAGTTATATATTTACCTTTTCACCCTCGCGGTCAAAATTTGAAATCATTTTAAAATATTCTTCTTATTTCGTAATATTGTCAAAATCTTTTCAAAATAATTTCCAAAATTGATCGCGCCATCGGATGATGGACACGTGGTTGTCATCATGCGTAACGTCACATCTATATTTTCTCTCTCTAGTAACTTTTCGCATTCTTGTTTATATCTACGGCATTTCCTTTTACTCTAACACTTACCTTGCGCATATCTATTCTCCGGTATTCTTGTATTTTGCTCTCTGTGATTCTTGTTGCAGATACTTTTCAGTCGTAACTCTTCTACAACCAACTATCTGTAATGGCATCCTCACTTATCAGCAACACCAACCAAGTCTATTTTGCCTCTGTCCTTGCCATGGACAACGCAGGAATGGTGGCTATGTTCGAAGCCCTAGTAGCTTCTGGTCTTAATGGTTTTCTGGGTTGTTTGTCGGACATTTATGAAGCCGCTCTGGTCGAGTTCTATCAAAACGCTTTGGTAAGGGATGGTAAGGTTATCAGTACCGTTCAAGGGAAATCAGTGGAAATCTCCGAGGAAGTTTTTGCCAGGACTTTTGAGTTACCGATGGACGGCTTGACAGATATAAATGAGGTACCGAAGTATTTGGTCTTTGATGCTAGAACTGAGTTTTCATTTACTGGTGAGCAGTTGACAACTTCCTGCAAGAAACGGGAATTGAAGATTGAGTTCAGGGTACTAAGTGATATTCTGGCTAAATCAGTAACTGTGAAGGCCAGGTCGTTCGACGTTGTTACTCATGAGCGATTCCTAATGATGACCGCTATCAATGGAGGAGTCAAAATAAACTGGGGCAGGCTGTTGTTTAACATTTTCAAAGAGGATGTGAGAGATGTATCCCGGGTGAAGAAGACACCCGTAAAAAGGGCAGTGTCCAAGAAGAGGCCTGCTACTGCTGCGGCTGAACTGGTTGTGAAGAAAAAACGGACATTGAAGGTGAAAACAGCTCCTTCAAACGAAAAACTGGAGCTCGTTTCAGTGGCACAGGAGGCTTTACCACTTCAAGTTATTAAACCTATCACCGCTGCTCCTCCTAAGCCCAAACGAAAAGCGCCAAAGAGGAAGTTGATATTGCCAGCAGGATCTGCTGATGAGATTGCGGAGGAAGAGACAGATGTTGAAAAACAAAGAGAAGAACCAACTGCTGATGTTGTGGTGAACGAACCAACTGTGGCGACCTTTGTGGAAAAAGAGAAAGAGACGTCTGGGGATAATGTGGATTCCATTATCCAGCAGATTCTTGAAGATACCGCACAGTTGGAGACCGATATGGGAGATACAGATGAAACAGTTGTTGGGGGACCAACGATACAGACTTTGATGATTTTATTTTTGGTGATTTTCAGTTGGTTACCAGTGAAGCTGACCGCATGATTGGTGTAGAAAATGATCCCGATGAAGAGAGAAGAACTGATGATGAGTTACCAGTGAAGCTGACCGCATGATTGGTGTAGAAAATGATCCCGATGAAGAGAGAAGAACTGATGATGAGTCTATGACTCTCGAGGAAATTTTGTCAACAATTCTAGCTGGTTCCTCATTACCTTCAACCACTGGGGAAGTAACGAAAATTCAGTTGGGCAAGAGTATTCAATTCAGGGTTGTCAATGAAGGGGACTGGTACAAGGCCAGTCTTCCTAAGATTTCTTCTGCTGAGAAGGGTAAGGCGCTCCTTCACGAAAAGGATCCAATAAAAGGGAACCTGACCAAAGAAATTTTTGCCTTAATTTGTGCAGATATCGATTTACTTGTAAAGTTGCGAGAACAGGTCATTGATGAAGTCGATAATTTTTCAATTCTTTCAATTTTAAGAAGTTGGCTGCCTTGAAGTTGGAAGAGATCTATGCCAAGGAGGAACTAGTTTTGACTTGGGCCGAAATTGACTCAACCAAGGTCGCACTTCAAAGGCGCACGTATATTCTTACCAAGTACAGAGAGTTGCTTCTTAGGAAGTTTTTGGAGACTCGTAAATCAAATTTTGTCTCTGGTACACCTTCTTCGGCTATAGATCTCCAAGTTTTGGACAAACTGTCGGATCTTCATTTGTTTGTGTTAGAAGAGATAAAGGCGCAGATACAGTCAAACGGTCTTAGGTGGGAGAAGACGTGTTGCTCTAAAATTTTTGAAGGGAATAGTCGTGATCGTGGCGCTGTCATCGCCCGATCAAACACAAACACAAAATCTTCTTGCTGGATAAGGACAATGGTCCGTGTCAATGACTCTTGGGTGATTGAGCCATGTGCTGACTACTGGAAGCCGTTACCCAGGCAAGCTGTTTGTAATGAAGTTTTGCCGCAATTTTCGTATGTAGATACTCTTCCCGTTGTTAGTGAATTCTTTAAGCTACTCAAAAAGAGATGGGCAGATGTCTGTCTAGAAGCTGCAGAATTTTTTGTTTCTGGAACACTTCTGCCAGTAGGTTCTCTCAATTTTTGCCGAGCTCTAACTGTTGTTGAACCCGCTCAAGATTTTGGTTTTTGAAGGCCGACTGTCACATCTTGGGGATGGTCCCAACTTTGCACAGCTTTTGTCAGATACAGCTTATTCGGGGGTTTGCAAGCAGTTGATATCAACAATTTTATTTCAGTTCTCATTTCGGTCAGACCAGTTTTGAGGGATGCTAATATTCTTGATACCGTTGTACAGAGAGCACCAGTTTTCCTTCTAACAAACACCAGTACACAGGAGGATCCGATTGTACAGATGAATATAGATCAACATCCAG
Source organism: Dorcoceras hygrometricum (assembly GCA_001598015.1). Lineage (NCBI taxonomy): Eukaryota > Viridiplantae > Streptophyta > Magnoliopsida > Lamiales > Gesneriaceae > Dorcoceras > Dorcoceras hygrometricum. Next base: position 10,301 of record KQ992612.1, read on the forward strand.
ATTCTCCACCTACCTCAGCTGATTCTTCTTTGCACTTCAATGCAAATGACATTCCTACGGAAGAAGACTCAGCTAATGACCAGCTTATCTTGCCTTGAACTGCCACTCCTACTACAACAGACATCGCAGCATCTTTTGCTCAACTACGCGCATCGATTGATCAAGTTCAATTTGAGCAAATCAGGCGAAAGGATGATATGAACAAACTCAAGGACATACTTCTGATGCATATTCGAGACCTTGAGAAGCAGTTTTCAGATCGTTTTGTTCAACAGGACAGGGCCTATAGGGTGCTACTTAACAGTATTAGCCAAGAGATTCACGATCAAAAGACCCTCCTGTCGCTGGATTTTCTTACATCTCAGAAGAGGATCAGTACTCAGGTGGCGACCGTGGCCACAGGCTTAACTGATGTTCAAAAGGATGTTCAGGACAATAAGGATGCTTTCTTCCATCAGTTACTGGATTTCCATGCACAGGCACAGGAGAACTATAATAATCTTACCACTCAATTAGGCGAACTTGTTGATTACATCAATCGTGGTGGTAATGACAAAAAGGGGGAAGAGAGTAGCAGCCGACGACCTCAACCACCTCCAGATGATCAGGATAGACCCAGTGGGGGAAGTGCGAGCAGAGGTAGTGGTTCTGGTGGAAGTAGTAGAAGAGATGATAGAAGGGGTTCTTCGAAAAGGCGATCGAGCAGTGGTGACGGTGGATCTGGTACTGGTGGTGAACCTTATGGACCTTATGGACCTTATAAAAAGGATGCTGGATACTGGATGTTTGGAAAGAATCAGTTTTAAGATTTTTCAGTTTTTGTACAAATCTTTTGTACATTGTTCAGCTAATGAGATTTATAAAATTTCAGCATGATTTTGACCTCTCTTGCTAATATCTTATTAAGTCGTAAGGCTGCTAAGTTTTTTCATCACCAAAAAGGGTAAATTGTTAAGATAAAATTTATTAGTTTTGGTGATAACAAAATAAGACTAAGAAATGACTTTAAGCTTTCACAGAAGTTTTCAAAAGTCGTGACGTCATCTCAGTGTATTGAAGAGTTCAGAAGTCGTGACGTCATATAATTGGATTGAAGATTTCTAAGTCTCGAAAGATTCTGAACTAAGCATTGACTTCTGAGTTGACCATTCGGGAACAGGTATTCAGATTTGAAGCTACAGTGAGAAATCTGGTATTTAGAAGCGAAGTGTATTCAAACTTGAGTAACAGGTTGTTGTATATTGTTTCAGTTTCGAGTATTTCAGTTGTGAACAATATCTCTTCAGTTACCTCATATCTCAGTACCTCAGAAGTGAATGTATTCAGTTTTTGGATAAAGTTGCTTTGACATCAGAAGTGATAAATTAAGATTTTGGGCTATTTGTATAACAGAGCTTTCAGATATCGAAACAGTATCAGTATGCATTCAGTTGTTGCATTAAGTGGTTGCATTCAGATGTTACAAGTACACAGTTATCTCTATATATTCAGTTGTGACAGCTATGAAAACACAAGCAGCGGCGAGATAGCAACTTATTGCAAGGCAGAAAGTAATGTTTTAACAGAAAGAGCTTACAGGCGTAAGGAATGAACAGCTTCAAATGAGATCATATGTTTAAATTGGAAAGAATCAATGAACACGATTGAATCGCACAAATTTCTGGAATTAAGGAGATAATGTGAGAGCTATTTTGGGCGATTGTACGCAGTATACAGAGAACTTTATACCACATTTGCTCAAATATGGATATACGACAATTTGGCCTGACGAAGCGCAGATTACCATTTGGTGGAGCAGGATATACGGTTGTACGATGAACATATATTCAAAAAGGGATTTTGTTTCCTTAGGCGAAATTTAATGACCGTTGAGATCAAAATGGTATAAAAGGCTGAAGAATTCAAATTGAAAATCCCTCTGCCAATTCTCCTATCCTCACCTATTCTATGTCTTCATTGTTCTCGAGCTTATTACCTATCGACGCTATCTTTTAAAAGCTCACATAGTTACTGGAAATTTACACCGCAAAAATTATTTGAAGTTCCAGTGCTTTCAATCTCGAAGAACAGTTTTCTTAGTTGTTCTTAATAGCTTAATCTTCAAGATATCATATTCTGGTTCACTTTTGTGAATTGAGCTTCATAGTATAGAAACCAGAAGATTTACAGTCTCAAAACCATTGTATTTCATTGTTATCATTCAGATTTAGTCTGTAACGAACTGGTTGTTTAAAGCAGTTCGAATAATTCTAAGTTTTGTAAACAGCAGCTGCATCTGCTTGTTGATTGGAGTTTCTAGGAGTTCAACTGGAGCGAGGCTCGGTGATTGGGTGTTTACAGTGTCTGTACTCATCAAAGCCTTCTAGTGGAACGTTCACAGATTGATCGACTTCATTCCGCACATTATTTTTTAGTCGAGAAATCTGATTTGAGACTGAGATACCTTAAATCTGGTAACTCGGATTTAAGCTAAGCGAGGCGCTTGTAAAAAATCATTTTAAGGTTTCGAAAATTTAAAATATAAGGAGTTCATTCAACCCCCCGTTTCCGAACCTTTAAGGATGTTTTTTGATCCATATTGATCATATCACTATGTTAAGAAAAGCCCAGTCGCTACATTATGAGTCTCCGCCAAGGAGAAAACTCTGTTGTAGAGTATGTGAGGCAGTTTGAGCAAGGGTGTCACTTCGTGCCCTCGATTGCGACTGTGGAGAGTGAGAACCTACGGTAGTTTACTGATGGAATGTGACCAGACATCCGCCATGATGTCAATATGGCGGACGTGGATACTTATATGACAGTGGTGAACAGGTCATACCGGTCTGAGAGAGGCCGGAAGGAGATGAGGTTGACCTCCAAAGTAAGCGTCAAACGCAGCAGCCTGTCAGGGGCCATATTTGCAGCCGCCAGCGAAGAGACCATTTCAGGGGCCTCCTAAGGGCCCAACTCCTTAGGGACAGCAGCAGCAGAGATCGCGGGGCCAGCAGAGGCCACTGCAGCAGGGGACCAGCGCCCCTAGACCTGGAGGATTCCCAGTCTGCAAGGAGTGCAGTAAGCAGCATTCAGGACCTTGCATGGCTGATCTGGCAAGTGCTTTCACTGGAAGGAGCCAGGGCATATTTCTAGGGATTGTCCTAAGAGGAGACAGACCACAGGTCGTGTTTTTGTGATGCAGGCAGAGGCTGCGGATCCGGACATGACATTACACACAGGTATTCTGTTTTAAATTACAGTTGCTCCCATGCTTTTTCATGTTGCTATCTGGGTGTTTTAGAATTGCATGCTAGATAGAGCACTGATAGGAAGTTCTTTGCCTTAGTTTCTAAGTTGATATAAGTATAGGACTTCTAGAACTTGCCTTGAGTACTTTGACGGATAGGACTAGCGAACTTAGAAATGTCTTAGGCTTCTAACTGCTTTTTGGGATTTACTATGACCGTAAACGCGTACCTGTGTGACGTTTCTATTTCAGGCGAGGTTCGTGTGCTTGGTGTCACTACACTCGCTTTTCTAGACTCAGGGGTGACCCATTCGTTTATTTCGAGTGCGTTCACACAGAGAATGGGTATTGTTCCAGAGAGCTTGGGAGTAGCTCTCGCCATGACGGTTCCGTCAGGAGAGGATTTGACGATGACCAGCGTTGTGCAGGGATTGACGATGATGTTTCAGGATCGTGCGATCAGAGTGGATTTGGTCATTTTGCCGATGTCAGAATCGACCTCATCCTAGGTATGGATTGGCTGACAGAGTTTGGAGTGGTGATAGACTTTCAGCGAGGACAGTGACTATCAGGCCACCGGGGCAGGAGGCCTTCTTATTTGAGATAGCGAGGAGACCACGGAAGCCCAGATTCTTATCTTTCCTACAGGACAGGAAGCTAGTTGAGCTCGGATGTCAGGCATTCTTGGCCAGTGTTACCGCTTCAGGAGATTCAGCAGGCCCTTCACTATCTGATGTGGAGGTAGTGAGGGATTTTGCAGATGTCTTCCCTGATGATGTAGTGGGAGTTCCACCGGAGCGAGAGGTGGAGTTTTCTATCGAACTGATGCCGGGTACCATGCCTATCTCTAAGGTACCGTATTGTTTGGCTCCTACGGAGATGAAGGAGCTGAAGGAGCAGATACAGGAGTTCCTCGACAAGGGGTTCATTCGCCCTAGCTTTCCTCCATGGGGAACGCCAGTTTTGTTTGTGAAGAAGAAGGATGGCAGCATGAGATTATGTATTGACTACCGGGAGCTGAAAAGAGTTACAGTGAAGAACAAGTACCCACTCCCGAGGATTGAGGATTTATTTGACCAGTGCAGGGAGCTTCGATTTTCTCAAAGATTGATTTGAGGTCTGGCTACCATCAGTTGAGAGTCAGAGAGGAGGACGTGTCCAAGACTGCTTTTTGGACACTTTACGGCCACTATGAGTTCTTGGTGATGCCTTTTGTCCTGACGAATTCCCCGGCAATTTTCATGGATTTGATGAACAGGGTATTCAGACAGTACTTAGACCAGTTCATTATAGTTTTCATCGACGACATTCTGGTCTATTCGAGGAGCTTAGAGGAGCATAGGAAGCACTTGCAGACAGCTTTGCAGACTTTGAGGGAGCACAGATTTTATGCCAAGTTCAGCAAGTGCGAGTTTTGGCTTGAGCAGGTGGCATTCTTAGGGCATATTGTGTCGAGAGATGGGATTTCGGTTGACCCATCGAAGATGGAGGCAGTGCAGAACTGGGGGATTCCGTAGTTTCTTGGGTTTGGCAGGTTACTATCGTAAGTTTATCAATGGCTGATCTTCGATTTCAGTGCCCTTGACAGCCCTGACCAAGAATAATGTGAAGTATGTGTGGAGTCCTGAGTGTCAGACAAGCTTTGATCAGCTGAAGGAGGCCCTCACTTCAGCACCAGTGTTAGCTATGCCGGTGGATCATGAGGAGTTCGTAGTATACACAGATGCTTCCCTGAGAGGTTTGGGTGCAGCTCTAATGCAGGAACGTAAGGTTATTGCTTATGCGTCGAGACAGATGAAGAGTTATGAGCAGAACTATCCGACGCACGATCTGGTGCTTGCAGCAGTAGTGTTCGCTTTGAAGATTTGGAGACACTATTTGTACGGCGAGAAGTGTCATATCTTCACCAACCACAGAGCCTCAGACTTTCTTCACCCAGAGAGCTGACATGAGGCAGCGCAGATGGTTAGAGTTGGTGAAGGACTACGACTGTGACATTAGCTACCAGTCTGGGGTAAAGCGTAATGTGGTGACAGATTCTTTGAGCCGGATGACTGCAGTAGTGGCTTGTTTGTCAGTCGAGAGGCCACTACAGGCTGAGATAGAGAGGTTTGTACTGGAGTCATTCAGGAGGCTGCACACCAAGTTTGGCAGCACTCACAGTTCATCCGACTCTTCGAGAGCGGATTAGAGACGGGCAGGCCTCTGATGAGCAGTTACAGCAGTGGAGACAGCGAGATGAGGCCAGAGGACGAGTTCTGTACACAGTTGAGGATGGGATTGTCCGTTTCAGAGGTCGCATGTGGGTGCTGAGTACTGGGTAGCTCAGAGCTGAGATCTTAGCAGAGGCACATGCATCGAAGTACTCCATCCACCCAGGGACTACGAAGATGTACAGAGATTTGCATACACTGTATTGGTGGTCGGGGATGAAGAAGGATATTGGGAGATTTGTGTCTGAGTGCTTGACCTATCTGTAGGTCAAGACAGGACATCAGCGACCAGCAGGGTTATTGCAGCCACTCCATATTCCGAGTGAAAGTGGGAGAATATCACGATGGATTTTTTGTTTGGATTGCCCAGGAGTCCCAGAGGGTACACGGCGATATCGGTGATTGTGGACAGACTCACCAAGTCAGCGCATTTCTTACCGGTGAAGACTACTTTCATCCTGACGCAGTATGCAGAGCTTTATATCAGAGAGGTTGTCAGGCTGTATGGCATACCAGTCTCTATTGTGTCTGACCGAGACACCAGATTCACTTCTGCGTTTTGGAGGAGCTTACATGCCGCTTTGGGGACTATATTGGCGTTCAGCACGGCATTTCACCCGCAGACGGACGGGCAGCCGGAGAGAGACATCCAGATTCTGGAGGATTTACTGAGAGCCTGTGTGATTGATTTCCAGGGTACGTGGGACTCAAGGTTGCCGCTGGTAGAGTTCACGTACAACAACATCTTTCAGGCATCGATTGGGATGGCTCCGCATGAGGCTCTGTACGGGAGGAGATGTCAATATCCCGTGCATTGGGACGAGGTTGGCGAGAGGGTGTTGACTGTACCGGAGTTAGTGCAGCAGACAGCGGATATTGTGACAAGGATTCGGGATCGGATGAGGATAGCCCAGAGTCATCAGAAGAGTTATGCCGATCAGAGACGATCATGTGTTTGTTAGGATATCACCCATGAAGGGCGTGATGCGCTTTGGAAGGAGAGGCAAGCTCAGCCTGAGGTTTATTGGGTCACGAGTAGCGTTACCACCCAGTTTGTCAGTGGTCCATAATGTTTTCCACATCTCGATGTTGTGGAAGTATGTTCCGAATCCATCGCACGTTTTGGATTTTGAGCCACTCCAGTTAACGCCTGACTTATCTTCAGGAGCGTCCAGTACAGATTTTGGCTCGAGAGGAGCGCAGGCTAAGAGCGCGGAGTATTTCGATGGTAAAGATCCGGTGGCAGAATCACTCTGAGGATGAGGCTACCTGGAAGACCGAAGCCGATATGCGGACGCGTTACCCGGAGATTTTCGTTACGTACTTAATTTCGGGGATGAAATTCCTATAAGGGGGGAGAGTATAACGTCTAGAAATCCCAAATACGTATAAATGAGTGCATGACTAGGGGAAAAATAATTTTAGATAATTACATGCCATTTTATGTGATTTATTTATGATTTTTATGTTGCATGGTATGCATGTCATGTTTTCAGTCTGTTTGAGCTACAGACGCGTGGACGAGACTAGGGACGACCGAGATGAAAATAATTTGAGATTTTCAAGTCCTTGGATTTTTAAGAATAAATTTAGTATTTTAAGCAGCAATTTCCGAAAATTGGGGTTTTTATGATTATTTTGGAGGGGAACCCGTTTTTTGACTATACGGACTAGTTTTAGTCTATTGTATTGTGTTTTAAAATTTGAGGGGACTTTCATTATGAAAAGTATACATTCTTAAGGCGAAGTTAAACTTTTTAATTAGCATTTCAATTATTGGAGGGGCAAGCATGTCAAATTCCTTTTCTTTTCTTAATTAAACATTAGGGGTCAATTTGGTCACCCCCATTCTTTCAAACACAAATTATATTGTAAACCTAGCCTCCTCCACTCCCTCTTAGCCGTCCCCTCCCCCTCTCAAAGCAGCCGCATCGGTTTCTTCATCTTTTGGGTGATCCAAGGCGATTTTGGTCCCGATCTCGCGTTCTCTACGTCGGTAACTCGTAGATCTCATCTTTCTCCAAGCCAGACATGTAATATTTATTCTTTTTCTCACCATTTAAGCTATAGTAATCTGTTTTTAATGAAAAATTGCATGAATTGTATGTGTTTTAGATTGATCTATGCATCATGTTGAAGATCCATGCATGTGCCATTGTTATTCCTCATGATTTTGATTAAATCTTTTAAGGCTTCGGTTGAGAAGGGTTCAAGGGCTATGGACCATGGCTAGGAGACCATGGCTAGGCTGTCGTGTGAGGGTTCAAAGATGCGGAGAATAGGGCTAGATCATGGCTAGATCAGGCTAGATCTTGGCTGGATCGTGAGGATTAGCGCAGCCGTGCGTAGCGACGCACGTCGCTAGTTTCATGCCTCGGCTGAACCATGTGGCTCATGGTTCGAGCCAGTGCTGGTCCAGTTTGGACCGGCTGGACATGGGGATGGTCCATCCGTTGGGAGGCCGAAAGCCAAGAGTGGCGGCCGGTCACATGGGCATTCATGGAGGTGTGTGTGTTCGTTGCTAGGATTTGTGTGCATGGGCTTGGTTCGGTTCAATTGGACCGGTTGGTTCGGTTCGGTTGGATCGGGTCGATTAGTCGAGTATCGAATCAAAATATTTTAAATATGGTCCGAGTTATTTTAATTTTGGACCGGTTATTTTAATTTTAAAGATGAATGTCCAATTTTACGATTTTTGGTCAAATCTTTAAAGTCAAATATTGTGGTCAAACTTTTATTAATTTGGACCTATTCTTAATTTTAAGTTTTCTAAAGTCAAAATTGAGGTTATTCGATTTTTAAATTAAGTCAAAATTGATCATGAAATTTTAGTTGGTCAAAATTGGTCATTTGAGTGTTAATTGGTCAAAAATGGTCACTTGAGTGTTAATTTGTCAAAATTTTTCAATTTATTTTAAAGTCAAAATTGGTCATTTATTTTAGAGCCAAAATTGTTCATTGATTTCAAAGTCAAAATTAGTCATTGATTTCGAAGTCAAAATTGGCCTTTGGATTTTAAATTAGTCAAAATTGGAGTATTTGGGGATTTTAAAGGTGAGTTTTAAAGATATGGGCTAAGTTCAATTTCAAGGTTAACTCTAGAATTAGTGGGTTAGGCTCCTGAACCAGTCTTTCACCGAAGTAGAAAATGTAGAAGCATGTGAATGTATATTTAGTTATATATGTAGTATTCTATGTACGTAAATGTTTTAAAGGAAATTATTAAATATACATCGACGGGCTAAGCTTTTTTAAATTGCATGAGTTTAAGAAATGCACGCATCATGAGATTCTATGAAACGAACAGGCATGATTTTCTTAAGACAAAACCCGAGGGATTGAAGTGATGTGGCAAAGTTCGATGATGGGAGCTATCCGGGTAGTCGGGCTCGGGGATCCCCTGTTTTAATATATGATTATGAGCCTATGGATCCATGTGATCACGACATGGTGAAGTGGCATAGTAGGTGCTTGGGATCCCGAGGCAATGTCGGGTGAACCGCACCGTCACATACGTTGGTTATTTCGATTGATCAGTCACACACCCGCTCGCATTCACTGATACGAATCATACGTTTTTCATGTTACGTTACGTTTAGTATGTATGCTATGATTATATTATGTTATGATACGTTACGAACAAGGTTTTAAGATCATCCATGCATGCATGTTTTAAAATTACGTTATTACAAGTATGTGCTTGCATGCGACTTTATGTATACGTACCTTGCTATTTTAAAAGATAGAGCATGCTGAGCCTCTAGGCTCACTAGGTTTAAATGGTGCAGGTGATGACCATGTTGATTTCATGCCACCGGTGGTGAGGACCTCTGAGCACCTGTTGCAGCAGTACCCCGTGACCACTATGATGTCTTTATTTCGTTATGATACTCTTTTCAGATATTGATTTTTATCATGTCATGTTCCGTAATTTTACTCAGTCTGGTTTTTAAACAGTATGAATGATTAATGTTTTCGAGGTATTGATTTTATTCATGTTATAAAATGATGATTTAGAAAATGTTCAAAGGGAACGAGCCATAGTCTTTTTAGTTTATTTATTTCCCGTTTCAAGTATTTTTGAGAAAATGATTTAAAAGGGAACGAGTCATACCTTTTAGTTTATTTATTCGTATATCAAAAAAAATTCTAAAAAAAAAAATTCCAGAGTCTGGTTCGTTTCAATAATATTTCAAACGAATATATAGAGCAAAATCCCACTTACCGTCTCCTGAAGTTTTTGTGTGGTTCAAGGTGGCAGAAACAGGGAGTCAAAGGTCAGCCATTACAGACATAAATTTCTGATTTGGTGGCAGTATTTGGGGATTTTAAAGGCGAGTTTTAAAGATATGGGCTAAGTTCAATTTCAAGGTTAACTCTAGAATTAGTGGGGTCAGGCTCCTGAATCAGTCCTTCACCGAAGTAGAAAATGTAGAAGCCTGTGAATGTATATTTAGTTATATATGTAGCATTCTATGCACGTAAATGTTTTAAAGGAAAGGATTAAATATACATCGACGGGCTAAGCTTTTTTAAATTGCATGATTTTAAGAAATGCACACATCATGAGATTCTATGAAGCGAACAGGCATGATTTTTTTAAGACAAAACCCGAGGGATTGAAGTGATGTGGCAAAGTTCGATGATGGGAGCTATCCGGGTAGTCGGGCTCGGGGATCCCTGTTAGGATCAAGCGCTTACCACTAGGCCAAAAGCTATAGCTGTTAGCCAAGGTGCAACTTTATTTCCTTATAATGTGGCAGCGCAGAGTGCACCTATTATGTGCGTTAGGGTTGGGCTGTTAGGCCCATGAGTCAGGGGAGGTGCGTGTCTAACTGCTGGTGCTGTCTCAATTCCCTTAGAGATCAGTTTTACCCTTTCTCTACCGCCGGCCCTATCCCCAGCAGAGATAGTATTACCCGTTAAGATCTGGAATCACACTTTTACAG
>KQ992614.1:0-21341 GCA_001598015.1 Dorcoceras hygrometricum
ATAGGATTTGCTGAGAGCCTGTGGGATTGATTTCCAGGGTACGTGGGACTCGAGGTTGTTGCTGGTAGAGTTCACGTACAACAACAGCTTTCAGGAATCGATTGGGATGGCTCCGTATGAGGCGCTGTACAGGAGGAGATGCAGATCTCCCATGCACTAGGACGAGGTTGGAGAGAGAGTGCTGACTGTGCCGGATTTTGTGCAGTAGACAGCGGATATTGTGACGAGGATTCGGGATCGGATGAGGACAACCCAGAGTCGTCAGAAGAGTTATGCCGATCAGAGACGACAAGATCTGGAGTTAGTTGTTGGTGACCATGTCTTCATGAGGATCTCGCCCATGAAGGGCATGATGTGCTTTGGCCGGAGGGGCAAGCTCAGCCCGAGGTTTATTGGGCCATTCGAGATTTTGGAGAGGGTTGGTACTCTGGCGTATCGAGTAGCGCTACCACCCAGTTTGTCAGCGGTCCATTATTTTTCCACATCTCGATGCTGCGGAAGTATGTTCTGAATCCGTCGCACGTTTTGGACTTTGAGTCGCTCCAGTTGGCGCCAGACTTATCTTTTGAGGAGCGTCCAATGCAGATTTTTGCTCGAGAGGAGCGTAGACTGAGAGCGTGGAGTATTCCGATGGTCAAGGTCCGGTGGCAGAATCACTCAGATGATAGGCTATCGGGGAGACCGAGGCCGATATGTGGACGCGCTACCCGGAGATTTATGGTACGTACTTAATTTCGGGGACAAAATTCCTATAAGGGGGGAGAGTTGTAACGCCTAGATAATCCTGAATACATAAAAATGAGTACATGACTAGGGAAAAAATAATTTTAGATGATTATATGCTATTTTATGTGATTTATTTATGACTTTTATGTTGCATGGTATGTATGTCATGTTTTCAGTCTGTTTGAGTTACGAACGCGTGGACGAGACTAGGGACGATCGAGATGAAAATAATTTGAGATTTTTAAGCCCTTAGATTTTTAATAACGAATTTATTGTTTTTAAGCAGCAATTTACAAACATTGGTGCTTTTATTGGGCGTCTCACCCAATCCCGACGCCTTATGACCCCAAGTGAGTCGGCAAACGGGTCAAAGTGAGACGCCTATCATGTAGAGTTTCAATGAAGTTTCGAGTCGTGAGGACTAATCAGTACAACCAAGACCTCGGACTTATCCACTCGACAAATGGTAACCACTTGGAAAGTCCGAAGGAGGGTAGTTCGATAGATCACCTGGTCACTATCTATCTGCATGCTCAGAACATCACAATGTTCCCTACCAATGAAACATGGTACTTCGCATCGCAGATACTAGTCTCGAACTCGGGCGGCCTTATCCTCATTTTGACGGCCCAATCGACTAGGAACATGTTCATAATACACAGTGACTATTAGATGTGTTCCATGATAGTCGTCATACCCACTATCACATCTAACATACACTTAGGTGCATTCTAGGTCTTTACTCAACGCAATTGTTAATCATTATACACACAATGAAAGTAAAGAATGCCATATAAAAGAATGCGAATATCATATATAAAGATTGTTTCATACAAGAGTCTATAAACCCACACGCCACAAGTTGGCTAGTTGGGCATCTACTCTAACACTGACAGCTGCCTCATCTCTCTCATAAGCATCCAGCTTGACCAGATCTCTCCAATCCTGTTTTCTCTTCTCCGAGCTGGTCTTCTTCAGTTCGAGCTGGCTTGTCCTTAACCAGCTAGGCTCTATTCTTCTCGTCAAGAGCCACTGTGTTACTTGCTTGTTCTCTTGATCCATTCAGACACTTCATCCAAACCATCAGCAAGCACAACTTTCTTTCACTGGTTGATTGAGTCAGTTCTCCGTGTGTAACGCCTAGGAATTCTTGAATACATAGCAAGGAGTGCATGACTAGGGGGAAAATAATTTTAGATGATTACATACCATTTTATGTGATTTATTTATGATTTTTATGTTGCATGGTATGCATGTCATGTTTTCAGTCTGTTTGAGTTACGGACGTGTGGACGAGACTAGGGACGATCGAGATGAAAATAATTTGAGATTTTTAAATCCTTAGATTTTTAAGAATGAATTTATTATTTTTAAGCAGTATTTTTCGAAAATTGGGGCTTTTATTATTATTTTTTAGGAGAACCCGTTTTTCGCCTATATGGGCTGTTTTATTGAACTTCATTTCCTTTTAAAATTGGGGAGACCTTTAATTACGAAAATTAGACATTTTTAAATTCAAGTTTAAAGTTTTAATGAATATTTTAATTAGTGTAGGGGTAAGCATGTAAAAGTCCTTTTTAATTTCTTAATTAAGCCTTAGGGTCATTTTTGGCACCCTCATTGTTTCAAACACAAACTTTTGCAAAAACCTAGCCTCCTCCATTGTCAAGATTGCCGTCCCCTCCTCTCATAGCAGCCCCATCGAAAATTCAAGGAATTTTGGTGATACAAGGTGGTTTCTGTCCCGATCTCGCGTCCTCTACGTCGGTAGATCTCATCTTTCTCCAAGCCAGGAATGTAATATCGATTCCATTTAAGCCTAGGAAACTTTTTTTAAGGTTCAACGCATGATTTTTATGTGATTTATTCAGATATATGCACAATTGTTTTAGATCCATGCATGACTCATGTTTTTCTTTACGGTTTTCGATTGATATTTGCATTGTTTCGGCCAAGGCCTGTTATAGGAGATTGGATGTGGTTCTTAGTTGTTTAATGTTTGTCCATAGATGATGATATGATGGCTAGACACGGCTGAACTGGGGCTGGTTCATGTGGCTGCGCGGCGCAGAGTGCCGTGGGCGAGCAGGGCTCTTCCCAATGTTCGTGCGCTCTTTGTGGCCCACGGATGGGGATGTGGCTGGTACCATTGGAACCGGCTGGACCTAGGGTAGTCCAGCCTACGGGGCTCCGGCCAAGAGAGGCTGGAGCAGGGAGAACGATGGGCGGCAATTCTCTTTAATTTTAAAGATGAAGGCCCAATTTAAGATTTTTGGTCAAATCTTTTAAAGTCAAATATTTTGGTCAAACTTTTAATTAATTTGGACCAAATCCATTATTTTAAATTTTTAAAGTCAAAATTGAGATTATTGGATTTTTAATGTAAGTCAAAATTGACCAGGGGATTTTAATTGGTCAAAATTGATCATTTTAGCTTTAATTGGTCAAAATTGGTCATTTGAGCTTTAAATTAGTCAAAATTGATCCTTAGATTTTAATTAAGTCAAAATTGGTCATAGGATTTTTAATTGAGTCAAAATTGGGTCAACGTAGTATGTTAGTCAATTTTTAAAGGTTTAATTTCATGTTATGGTCCAAGTCATGTTTAAGGTCAAGTTTTAAATGTTAAGTAAGTATAGATTCTTTGGGCTTAGTAGTAGTGGGCCAGGCTCCTGAATCAGTCCTTGACCGAAGTAGAAATGTAGAAGCCGTGAATGTATATTTAATTATATATGTAGTATTCTTTGTACGTAAATGTTTTAACGAAAAGAATTAAATATATATTGACAGGATAAGTTTTTTAAATTGCATGTTTTATGAAATGCACGCATCATGAAAATTTATGAAATGATAAAGGCATGTTTATAAAGAAAAATGGAGGGATTGAAGTGACCTGTGGCAAGATAGACGATCAGCGGATCCGGGATGCCGAGCCCGGTGAACCTCTGTTAATGTATAATGATAGACGATGAGCGGATCTGGGAGACCGGGCCCAGTGAACCTCTATTAATGTGATGATGCTGATGTAGGTCGGGTGAAACCGGCCACTGCGTACGTTGGTTTAAGATTGATCAATCGAACATGGTCCACACTTCATGGATACGACTCATACGTTTTTATGTTACGTTATGTCTTGCCTTATGATATATGTTATATGATTACGATACGTTACGACTTATGTTTCGAACCATGTTTTAAGATCATCCATGCATGCATGATTTAATGTTATCTTATTACACGTATATGCTTGCATGTGGTTTATTAGTATGTACCTTGTTATTTTAAAAGATAGAGCATGCTGAGCCTCTAGGCTCACTAGGTTTAAATGGTGTAGGTGATGACCCTGTGGATTTTATCCCGACTGGCGGTGAGGACCTCTGAGCGCCCGCTGCAGCAGTACCCCGTGTCTGCATTGATGTTTTACCTTTGAAATGATACACTTTTCCGATATTGATTTTTATCATGTTCATGTTCAATACTTTTACTCAGTCTAGTTTAACAGTATGGAGGATTTTATGTTTAAACATATATATTTTATTTATGTTTTAAAGTGATGGTTTAAAAAATATTTTAAAAAGGAAACGAGCCATACTTTAGCTTATTTATTCCGCACACGATTTAAAAAAACTATAGTCTGGTTCGTTTCACCGAGAATACTTTAAACCTTATCCTCGTAGAACTGCAATCCAGCACCAGTGATTATATCCCTTCTTCTTTGGGATATAACAATCAGTTCTAATTCAGTCTTCCCAAGGACTGAGATCCCTATGATGAACTTATTATAGTTGCTCTTAGTGATATGATCTGCACTTGATCACTGCGCTTGTCTATGCATCGACACTTGAGCACTGCACTTGTACGCTGCACTTGATCTGTGATTGAACAGTTCTGCTCTTCACAGGATTCACCGCGCTTGATCAATGAACTTCTCTTGTACCAAGCTGGTGAACCAGCTTGGTGTTCCCTGCATTCTGGTAGTCTTCTGTTGTACCAGCTCGGGCGTTCCCCCACTGTTTCAGCGTAGACATGTTCAACTATTCCATTTTGGGCATCCCTTTATTGTTCCACTTTGGATATTTCCCTGTCTTCTCAATCAAGTGCACTGCACATCGCACGTAAAACGTTAGTAGAATAATAACAAATTTTGTGTTAATCAAAATTTAGATTCTAATCTGTAGAAATAGATCCAACAATCTCCCCTTTTTTGATTGACACAAAATCTGAATAAACATATGCACGTATATTTATGCTTGAAAGTGTTTCTCCCCTTTTTGTGAAAATAAAAAAGGGTTTCGAAATATTGTCTCCCTTCAATATTTAAAACAAAACTCCCACTAAACTGAGCACGGGGTTATTTTATTTTGAAAATAAAAACCTTTTTAAAGGACGACATTTGTTGAGAACAAGTGCATGAAATGAGATTTTGAAAACAGATTCTATGCTACTCAAAAGTTCTCATTTATTTAGACCAAGGGAGTAATAGATGATTCAATTTACAGTATCTCTTTCATTTTTCCCTAAGATATAGCCTTGTCAACCCTAGAGATCTTGGCGTCCACAGATCTCGCGCAATATGTCATGAAACGAACAATACTCTAGAAATTTTTTTTGAAATAAATGCGGAATAAACATTCTTTAAAATATATCTCTCCCCTTAAAAACTTTTCTCATCATTACTTTATGACATAAATGAATAAATATCTCAAAAACATTAAATCATTCATTTTATCTTAAAACCAGAGTAAATAAAATGCGGAATCTGAACATGTCTCATCAAACAAAACATAGGGAGTGGTCACGGGTAGCAGCTGCAGCGGGCGCTCAGAGGTCCTCACCACCAGTAGGGATAAAATCATCTGCAGGCTCACATGCACCATTTAAACCTAGTGAGCCTAAAGGCCTAGTATGCTCTATCCGATACTAACAAAGTACGTATAATAAATCCACATGCAAGCACATACGTATTCGTAAAATAGCTTCAAAACATGCATGCGTGGATGATCGTAAAACATGGCTCATAAATCAGTCGTAACATTATATAATCGTATATCATAACATAATAAGGCATGTCATAACATAACATAAAAACGTGTGAGTCGTATCCATGATGTGTGAGCAGTTACATTAACGATTGATCAATCATAAGAAACCAAGGTACGTGGCGGTCGGTTCACCCAACCTTATCCATTATCACATTAACAGAGGTTCATTGGGCCCGATATCCCAGATCCGCTCATCGTCTATCATTATAAAATTAACAAAGGTTCACCGGGTCCGACATACCGGATCCGCTGATCGTCCACTTTGCCACAAATCACTTCAATCCCTCAAAATTAATTTCTTTTTCTTACATGCCTTTAACATTTCATAAAACTTTCATGATGCGTGTACTTCATAAAACATGCAATTTAAAAGGATTAGCCCGTCAATATATATTTAATTCTTTCATTTAAACATCATCATATTCGTATACATAAAATACTACATATATAATTAAATATATCTTCACGGGCTTCTACATTTTCTCCTCTGGTGAAAGACTGGTTCAGGTGCCTGTCTCACTAATTCTAAGCCCAAAAGCCTAGACTTAATCTTAAAATGAAACTTAACCCTAAACATGACTTGACCCATTAAACTTTAAAGTTGAACTTTAAAAAAGTTATAAAGTACTCAGTCTTTCTCATTGACCAAAAAATAGACTTTAAAATTTGATAAAAGTATTAGACCCACAAATCAAAAGGATTTTGACTTTAAAATTTTGATTTCAAAACAATCAGCCCCATACGCTAAAAATTAGACCTTATCTTTAAAAATAAAAACACCCGACCCAGAAATTAAATAACTCGGACCTAAATTAAAATATTAGACCCAATCCTCGACTGACCTGACCCGTTCCGATTGAACCGACCCACCGGTCCAACCGAACCGGCCCAGGCCCATGCGAAAGAACCCTTGTGCCGCACGTCGCCTACCCACGCCATCCAGCCCTTCGGCCACCCTGCTCCGACAGCCCATGACCGAAGCCCCACCGGCAGGACCCCCCCAGGTCCGGCCGGTCCCCTTGGCCAAGCCATGGGCCCAACAGCTCATGCGAAACGTGCGAAGAGGGCGGTCGAGCGTGGCTCGTGAGATATGACTCCTCCGATCAAGGACTGGTTCAGGTGCTTGTACCCACTACTTCTAAGCCCAAAACCTAGACTTAACCTTAAAATGAAACTTAACCATAAACATGACTTGACCCATTAAACTTTAAAATTGAACTTTAAAAAGTTATAAAGTACTCAGTCCTTCACATCCAAAAATTAGACTTTAAAATTTGATAAAAGTATTAGACTCACAAATCAAAAGTATTTTGACTTTAAAATTTTGACTTCAAAACAATCGGCCTCATACGCTAAAAATAGACCTTATCTTTTAAAATAAAAACACCCGACCCAGAAATTAAATAACTCGGACATAAATTAAAATATTTGACCCGACCCTCGATTGGCCCGGCCCGTTCCGATTGAACCGACCCACCAGTCCAACCGAATCGGCCCAAGCCCATGCAAAAGAACCCTTGCGCCGCACGTCGCCTACCCTCGCCATCCAGCCCTTCGGCCACCCTGCTCCGACCGCTCATGATCGGAGACCCGCCGGCAATACCACCCCCAGGTCCGACCGGTCCCCTTGGCCCAGTCATGGCTCGAGCCATGGCCCCAACAGCTCATGCGAAACGTGCAAAGAGGGCGGTCGAGCGTGGCTCGTGAGACACGGCCATTGCGTGGATCTTGGCTCGACAAGGTGTCGAGCCATCTTCCCGGCAATGGACCACCACTAAACCTCCTAGAACCAAACCTTAGCCCCTCAACCGTCCATGACCGATGCATCACAAGAAACGGGTCAAATACGTGTTGAAAATTATGGTACATGCATGGATCTCAAATAATAAACGTAGATCTATTCACCACACATACAATTCATGCAATCATCATTTAAAACAGTCTATTATGATTTAAATGGTGAGGAAATAGAGGTAGAACATGACTTGATTGAAGAACTACGAGTGCTACACGTTACCAGAGCAGAGGACAAGAGATGGGACGATCAACCTTTGAAATCTCCAAGAAACTTTGAGAAAATCGATGGAGCCTTGGGCACCAAGGGGTGGAGGCGGCTAAGGGGAGAGGGGAAGAGCTAGGGTTTTCGAAAATTAGGGTAGGAAGAAAATGAGTGATGTCTCAAATGACCCCTCCAATGTTTTTAATTAACGCTCTAAGTTTGCGCTCCTCTCAAGCCAAGATCTGAACTGGTCGCTCCTCAAAAGATAGATCTGGTGCTAACTGGAGCGGCTCAAAATCTAACACATGCGACTGATTTGAAACATACTTCCGAAGCATCGAAATGTGGAACACATTATGCATGGTTGACAGACCGGGTGGTAGTGCTACTCGATACGCCAACGTACCAACTCTCTCCAAAATCTCAAATGGTCCAATGAACCTCGGACTGAGCTTCCCTATCCGGCCAAAACGCATCACGCCCTTCATGGGCGATATCCTCACGAACACGTGATCCCCTACTGTTAACTCTAGATCTCGTCGTTTATGATCGACATAAATATTCTGACGACTTTGGGCTGTCCTCATCTGATCTCGTATCCTAGTCACAATGTTTGTTGTCTGCTGCACCAGATCCGGCCCAGTTAAAACTCTCTCTCCAACCTCGTCCCAGTGCACGGGATACCTACACCTTCTCCCGTACAGAGTCTCATATGGAGCCATCCCAATCGATTCTTGAAAGTTGTTATTGTACGTAAACTCTACCAAAGGCAATCTAGAATCCCACGTACCCTGGAAATCTATCATACAAACTCTCAGCAAATCCTCCAGAATCTGAAGGACTCTCTTCGATTGACCATCTGTCTGTAGGTGAAAGATGTACTGTTCCGAAACGTTGCGTGAAAACTCCTCCAAAATGCAGATGTAAACCTGGTGTCCCGATCTGACACAATAGATACTGGTATGCCATGTAGTCTGACAATCTCCCTAATGTAAACCTCTGCTTACTACGTCAAGGTAAAAGTGGTCTTCACCGGTAGGAAATATGCGGCCTTGGTGAGTTGATCCACAATCACTCATATCGCTGTGTAACCTCTGGGACTCCTGGGTAATCCAACCACAAAATCCATTGTAATGTTATCCCACTTCCGCTCAAGAATAGGGAGTGGTTGTAATAACCCTGCTGGTTGCTGATGCTCTTCCTTGACCTGCTGACTAGTCAACCACTCGGATACAAACCGTCCGATGTACTTCTTCATCCCCGACCACCAATAGAGCGTCTATAAATCTCTGTACATCTTCGTACTCCCTGGGTGGATGGAGTACGTCGATGCATGAGCCTCTGATAAAATCTCAGCTCTCAACTGCCCAGTACTCGGCACCCACATACTCTGAAACGAACGATCTCATCCTCAACTGTATACAGACCTCTTACTGCCTCAAGGTAAAAGTGGTCTTCATCGGTAGGAAATATGCGGCCTTGGTGAGTCGATCCACAATCACCCATATCGCTGTGTAACCTCTGGGACTCCTGGGTAATCCAACCACAAAATCCCTAATTCATGCAATCATCATTTAAAAACAGTCTATTTACAGACACTCAGAGATCCACAACAATAATTCATATTATTGTTTATTATCTTTCTGACTTCCGACTTGACTTAAGCATCGGAGGAGCTTTGTCGGAAACACTTCTGGTGCCATCTGACCTACTATTGTGATTTCAGACCATCTCGAGAGATGAACATTTCTGATGTAGCCAAATTTCGTTGACTCCCGATCTGTACATGTGCCGAGGTCACGGATGAGTTGCTCTATTCTCGGGTCCCGAGGTGGTTATGGGGGACATCAAGTCGGAGTCAGGCGCCTAGTCGCCAGACAGGTATATTCTAAACATCCTATGAATGTTTGAATTATTATATAGGTGTATTGATCGTTTCCGGGCTCCTAAATTTTTAATTCTTTCGTCGTGCCCCGGGAGCGGGATCCGAATCCACCGCTGCGCCAACATTCCCTGCACTCTGGAAGTCTTCTGATGTACCAGTCTATTCTAGCGTAGACATCTTCAACTGTTCCAGGTTGAACGTCCCCTTACTATTTTAGTTTGGATATCTCCCTGTCTTCTCAATCAAGTGCACTGCACATCGCACGTAAAACATTACTAGAATAATAACAGATTTTGTGTTAATCAAATTTCAGATTATGACCTGTAGAAACAAATCCAATAGCTGCCACCTCAGGTCCTTGTCCTGGACCGGGCTTAGCAGACGTAGAATTTTTGGATCCCAAGGCATCCAGCTCGATCACAAGAGAGGGCTCTGGCACCTGCTTCTTCTTTGGCCACTCCTCCTTGGGAGGAACCACCTTCCTCTTGCCCTTCCCTTGCTTGAGGTCGGAGGGGGGCTCGGGAGATCTTCAGCATTGCCCTTATTCTCCCACATAGCCTTCAACATGAGGTCCTCATTATTCAATTGTCTGAAAGAAAGGAATTAGGTCAGCTGTTTGGTGATAGAATGACTCACTAAAAAGATAGAACAAAAGTGACGACAGTCATACCTAAGCCCCCTTCTACCTCGACCCCTTTCTTGCAGAATCTAAAATGATAGAGGATGTTGTTCTTAACTAACATCTACGCATTGAAACCTCACGTTCAAGATGTTCATAAAGTTACTAAGGTCATGTGGTTGGTTGGGAGAAGAAGAAGATCGGGTATACGCACTATCTGACGAGGACATATTGCAATGCCAAGGATCCCCCTCTTGACATTGCTCTTGAAAAAGAAACGACGACTCATCCACACTTGTGCGAGCTTGGGTTCCCTATGATAAACCCAAACTCGGTTTTATTGGACAAATAAAATTTCCTTGGCCCCAACTTTTTGACCTATCAATTGCATAAGGATGTTGGGGGAGATTGAGATTTGAATATTTGAGAAAAAATCTAAGAAGAGTGGAGATCTGAAAGAGTTGGGAGCCAGATGGCTAGGTCTGATCCCGGGGTGATCACAGAATTTCTGGATGAACCGAGAATGGGGAACCTAAAATCCATGTATATCTCATTGATGTAAAAGGTATGAAAGTCCAGGGGAGGATGATGAGCTCGATCCCCTACCTCGGGGATGATGACTTCAAACTAATCCGACATACCCAACCTGAAACGACCCTCACTCTACACTATAACATGCTATCTACGTGATATCATAAAGTGGAAAAATGTTCTAAGGAATATATATATATATAGACACTAAATCCAGAACAATAATATGTCTCGACATAAAATATAACACTGAAAACTTGTGCGGAAACGAATTGGTCGCTGGGTACCAGACTTCAGTCCACTCAGAAGTCTTGCCCCTCGATCCCGGTTTCAGATTCATCTGCACAAATCAAGTATAGTGAGTCTAAAGACTCAACAAGTACAAAACTGGTTAATAACGAATACTACATAATACATACACATGCATAAAATAATTGTACTCAAATAATTTTCTCAAACTATAAATGCATAAGAAAAGCATCTTCTAAAATCATTTTCTTTAAAAATTCATGCATAAGCAATAAACTCATAAATAAACAGATTTTTCTTGTAAACTCAGAGCAGTTCATAAATAAAAGACTTATTCTGTGAAATCTGTTCCCTAAATGTGGTTCTTTGTTCTTCTTTGTTTCTCCTGATCAAGCTCTTTGGTACCATGGTACTAAAATTTGGTACAGCTCCCCAACCTAGACTGGTTTCCATACACGTCAAGTTTTTGGCATGTCTACCCGGAACTTCTCCCGGCTCACAATACCGTAGTTTGGCATGTCTCCTTGGGAACGTATCCCGACTCACAAATACCCGAAATTTGGCATGTCTCCTGGGAACGTCTTCCGACTCACAATACCCGTAATTTGGCATGTCTCCAACGTCTTCCGACTCACAATACCGTAATAAAATTTAACCACAATCAATTCCATCATTTAAAAAATTTTATTTCCTTCTCATTCTTGTCTCATAATAATTCTCAAATTCTCAAAATAATTCCTTCTTAACTTCATAAACTTTATGCTCAACTTCATGAATTTTCCGCTCATAAAATTTCTCATAAAAGTCCAGCAAATGATGGTTTTAAAAATCACAACTAAAAATCATTTTCTAGGCATTTATTTGTCATGAAACTTGCCAAAAATCTCATAAATCAATTAAATTCTAAAAATGCTGGAAACATCTTAAAATATGCTTAAAACATCAAATAAAGTCTTCCACGAACTTCGGCAGCCCCTAAGACTCGAAATCTCAATTTTCACAAAAATGACCCGACAAGGCTCACTTCGAGCGACCAAACAGTAAAAATCATTAAAAAATCTTTCTTAACCAAATCACTCTCTGTTTCGACCCATGCCACCCTAACTCAACAAACTAGTTACGGGAACAAACGATACTCAAATTTGACTCACGAACTGACCAAACCAACGACAACAAGACCACTGCACTTGCACAGGAGTGAATCTGGGATAGGCTGGGATTCTACCTCAAAACCTCTCACTCCTCTCGACTTCAGTACACGACCAGACACTAGTATAACCCAGGGATGACCCCTAAAATCCATAATAACCTCTCTGGACCACAACCTAAGCCATGCTAGACTTTTTCTCCTCAAACTCCTCCTCAAATTACACATGCAATTCTCACCCTAAGCCTCTCGATCTGGACTCTCACCACCTCACACAGATCTCAAAGCTCTTCATGATGTATCCCTAAGCTTTTACCAGCCATGAAAGGACTGAGCACTTCGAACTTGAAGATCAAAGAAGGCTAGGAGAACCTAGAAACCTTCTACAACCCAAATCTCTTCTCTTATAGGCCAAGGATGCACAACTCAAGACCAGTTCGACCTAGGCTGAAAATTTCATGAATAAATGACATTAAACAGTAAACCCATAAAAAATACATTCAACAAGTCACCATCACAAATATACACACAAATATACATAAACTTGAAATGTGCATCAAAGAAAGTCTTATACTTGCCTTTATTGTTAAAACTTACAATCAAGATGATGATACAGGCTGGGAGGAAGACAAGAAACACCACACCAATCTAGTTAAAGAGATTGGAGCTCCAAAATTGATGAGAAACACAAGGAAGAGATGAGGAAACTTCAAGTGTGCTATGGGAGGTGGGAGATGCATATGGGGTGTAAATGGATAGGCTGCCCACCCCTTTTTATAGTATATATTTGCTGAATAATGGTGTATAATAGGATAATAATGGTTTGTATAGTTAGACATGTGTTGTTGTGCATAAAATATTCTCAAAGTTGTGTGTATATAGCATGCCCAAAGTTGCTACTCCCAAATGTTAAAAGTGCTACAAAATTGGAAGAAAAGTGGCTTGTTTTAAATGATAAAAATATGGATATTTAAAAGTTGTTATTTTGCTAATAAAATGGCTAAGCACTAAAAAAATTTAAATGAACTATATAAATGCTTAAAAATTAACTCGAAATAAATTTTCATAGAAATCTTCTATTATTCGGTGTCCCCATCGTATCCTTTCCGGCTTCGCATCATCTAAACACAAATTCTAAAAAGAAACTCGTGAACAAATAATTAAATAACTCACATAGCTTAAAACATGGAAATAAATAAAATAACAAGGCATGCGAGTTAGGTAGAAAAATTCCTAGGTATTACACAACCTCTCACGAATCTTGGGTATGTCACTCCCGAAGAAGTTAATATTTAACTTCTTACCATCCCGAGGCTGTAAGCTCCACCTCCTCCTTAGCCATCCGAGCTAGTTTGGTACTATGAGCCTCTCTAGCAGCCGGAGTACTCACCTCCGCACTCTCAGACCCCTATCTCGAATGGGAAGGAGAGTCTATGGACTATGCTAACTCCCTAAGCACACTATTATCCGGGGAAGACATCTCTAGGGATGTGTATATCGATCTACAGATGACTTATGTAAAGATAAGGCATAAAAGAAAGTAAGTTCAATACAAAGAGTAAAAGCTACTTGGGAATCAATAAGAATTTTGAGAGTATAATGGTGCGGTAAAAGAAAAGTGAAAATGAAGTAAAAATAGTTACCTATTTATAGGAGAGGACATGATAACAGTCGTCGTATCAGACTATTAACGGAAGGCTTAGATCATCCCGGATATCTGAACCGTTACTAAGCTGACTTCGAATAGTGACCGTCAAAATTGCTACGCTATCACAGATTGTGTTAGCACAAGTCGGATGCTCGGGTCCGGACCACAATCCTCATGGTCCTCAACTTCAAAATCTTCGTTTGGACCAGTAGAGGGATACTTCTAAATACCCAAGAAGCGTGACATGGTGTTTGACCTGAGCAATCTGAGAGATATCTCGAGCTGAAAATCCTACCCTAGCTCAACATAGTGATAGTTTATCCTTCGGATGCGCTCAACGCATTCCAATAAGCCTGTATATCTTGGTATTGAGCGTAAATCACCCAAGATTGAGTAACATATCGGATATCTTGTCCTTAATAACTGTTAAGCTCATCTATATAAACCCAGGTATGTTTCATTTTACAGACACTCAGAGATCCACAACAATAATTCATATTATTGTTTATTATCTTCCTGACCTTCGACTTGACTTAAGCATCGGATGGGCTTTGTCGGAAACACTTCTGGTGCCATCTGACCTGCTATTGTGATTTCAGACCATCTCGAGAGATGAACATTTCCTTAATAGTCCAGGTACATCTCGAGCAGGATATCACCGAGCAGAAGTAGGAGGAAGTTCCGTGCTAACAAAATTAGGTTACATCAAATAACTTTAAATATTTAGAATAAGTAGGAGATGAATTTGAGTTTATGGTGAGTATACATAAAGTGTAAAAAAGTAGGAGATGAATTGAGTTTATATTATTTAAATTATTGAACAAATAAAATTAATCAAAAATTATTTAATTAAAAACCAACTTAATATGATAAGATCAAACCTTGGCAATTTATGGAATGAAATACCAAAAGATACGAACTTAGTGGACGATTTAGCATTTTCAGTTTTATGCATTCTAAATAATCGTGCACGGTCAATTGGTTTAGACAATAATCTCTTCCATGTATATGGCACCTGTGATGGATGATGAATGGGTTCGAAACTTTTGGTAAACGATTATTAGTTCTATATGAAATGTTGCCCTCTTCGCATCAAATAAATAATTGAATGAGATCATTTGATTTGAATAACATATTCGAAATTCTACTCAACGAAATCTTGAATCCGTATACCACAACAATTTTCTACTACTTATAGATTTGGTTGGCTAAAAAACTATCAGGTCGATCTTGGATGGGATTTGAATTGACACTTATCTAATCTGAATTTAAATCCAACATAATTATGTTGCATATCCGAAATGGATGAATTTTAAACATAAATTCGCTCATACAATCGAGTTACTGAATTGAAAATCATAAATCGAAGAACTTCTATCCAACCTCAGCTATAGAGACCCCATGCATGAATATTCTTAGGTCCTCAAATTTTCATTGTTCTTGGGCATTTTCCTTCTTTCATTCAAACACACCCACCAAATTGTATAAAAGTAACCAGTAGCTGAATAATTTAGTGGGTCGTCATCATTTATTTTCTTTTTTCACCATCTTTACCTTTTTCATTTGTTTTTTCACACCAATTTTTGTTGCTGGTGCATCTTGGTGGGGTACGTTCCTTCAAGAACCACAATAGAGAAATATTACTTTATGCCACTAAGGATCTATTCAGGCTTCACTCCCTTTTTTCATAATCATTAGTGTTTGAATCAATTTTTTGATCATTATGAAGCAAGGTATCTGAATTTAAATAACGACAAACCAGTATATAAGTATCTTAAAGAACATAAATATTATCTTTTTATAATAAAAAAATAATAGGTTGTGAGTTTAGGTATATGGTCTAAATATACGAGGGCAGTATCGTCACCATCAGAATAAAGTACTGAACTTTTTCAGCGGTGAAGCTTGCCAAAAGTTGATCCTTTTTAAAAAGCGAGTGGGGTTAGTTTGTCATTCCATCAAAAGGGCTTGTTAAAATAGTGATTCTCATCTTTGTTGCCTAGTGGGTGAGTGTGGGGGTAGCCCAAACACGTTGCTAAAAAAAAAAATGTTTTCCTATGATATATGAATGTAAGTTAAAATGAATTAAGATAAAATCATTATTTCATAGTTAAATGAGTGGTAAGACCTTTGAGCAAGCCATTTACGAGTTACTAGGAGTGGTTTTACGAGAGTAAGGGTGGCATGACTCCGTTGTTCGACAAAAAGGAGAGCAAAATAAGAAATGATGTGACATCAAGAAATCTTGATATTCACATCTTAACTGGAAGGGAGAATCGTTAAGAATTTCTAGATGCTCATAAATATACTTGGTTCACACTAGATTGGATTGATATTTAATGATGCTAATTAGATACACTAACAAAGGTCAAAGATAGTGTCATTAAATTTACGAACATGACATGTTAAAGAACAGCATTGTTTTTGTACAGATGCAATTTATTGATTTATTTATTAGACATGTCCATATCCCACTTGATTTTGGGGAAATTTTCAACTTTTAAAGGTTCCAATATTTTAATTGTGATGAGAAAAAAGAGAATCCCAGTAAAAGTGAGAGATCTTGTTAACTGTCAGTTCTTTGGGAAGTTAATCTAACAAACCTCTCGTTAGTAAACAAAGTCGGAATTGCAGCCAACATGGGATCTTTGTAAAAATTAGAGCAATGATAGGTTCCGAGGTTTATGTTATGCTACACCCGAAATTTTGCACCCGAATGCTTGAAAACAATGGGATCGTTGACACAGTGAATGTGAATGAGGTGTAATTCACAGGATGTAGCATAGAATGCGTCTGTTCCGAATTGGAAAAGAATAAAGGAAAGAAGTTTATCATATATTGGAGAAGCAGTGAGCACATATTCTCTCCCATAGTCATTGAATCATATACAAAGGACAAGCTTCTCTTGTGCCCACAATTTCTTTTTGAAAAACACATGATGCTAGCATAAATAATTTTGTATTATGGTGGAGATTTTAAAATTGGAAAAAAATTAGTAAAAGCATATATGGTTCATACAATTACATGATGCTATCATACGTGTGGGACGTTTTCTCTTTTAATCCTAAAATTAATATAAACTTGGATTTTAGGTTCACTGACTTTTAATTTTGTGTTATTTTTGTTATTTTTTTGAATTAGCCGACATTTGTGAGAAGTAGTAAAATTCAATTATATTACCAATAATTTCAAAAAACTCAACATAATGCAAAATAATTGGATTATTTGAAATCAAATTTATTGGTATATTTATCGGATTTTTCTCAGAACATGTCACCCAATTTTCATGACCAAGTCATCATATTTTTCTCTGGATTAGATTTTAAGTATCATGTTAAAGATATTTATTTCTTTTTTAACCGAAAGTCAAAAATTTATTGTCATATTATAAGATTTTATCTTGTATTCGGTAATTTGACTAAATTTTGACATTCTTTTAAAAATAAAATCAAAACAAAATAGTATATTCATTCTCAATTTTGACTAGTTATAAGATTATAACGGAAAACATGCAAAATTAGATGACCAAGATACATATACTCTGCAAGTATATCTTGTTGGGAAATATGAATGAAAGTTGCCATATCGCAAGCGATCTGGTTGCGAGCAGACATATCGCGAGCTGTTGCAAGCAGTCAGGTTGAGAGCTATATCAGAGGGCAAGTTGTTTCAAGTCGCAAGCTGAGTTGACCGCCGCGAGCTGCGTTGATCGCCGTGAGTTGAGTTGACCATCGCAAGCTGAGTTGACATCGTAAGCCGTGATGACCTGCGCTAAGGGGAGGATCTGTGTGCTGATATGCTCCGTGCTATTTCCAATACGCGATCTGGTCCGAGGCCCTGAGCTGATCTGGGTAGGCAAACCGATCTACATACTCTATGACAGGCCCGGTGCGCTAAATCAAGGATTAATTTACTCAATTAATCACAATTATGCAGAAACATGAAATCAGGGCTAAAAATTTTTGTTTTGGGCCTGAACTAAAATCATCTCTTAAGAATACATTCATAGTTAAAACAGGATTTAACTCAAACCCAATACATCAACAGCATACAAATAATTCCAAGTATGCATCAAATACAGATCCCCAATACAAAGTAACACAGGGCATCCCCTGGTTCAACACGTAATATAAATATAACTGGGACTCAGAACGGGGATCTACCAGCCGACGCTCCACTCTGTCCAGCTGGATTACCTGAAGATCCTGCAAAGGCCAATCACAGACCAAAGCAGCCCAAAAACAGGAAAAAGAAACGAGGTCAAACCTTAGTACGAAGAGCACTCATAAAACAGCAATTCATAAAACATGCAATATTTCAAGTCATGATATGCATGAGGGTACCAAAGAACAATCGGTAATCAAGGCCAACAAATCAGCTGGCAATCAATGGAGCCTCAACACCACGCACAGCCAATCAACCGGTGGAAATCATCGATCCGTGATCTTCAGGAGCGACAATCAATCGACCATCACAGCTCAGTGGTTTTCAGGTGCGACAGTTCAGCCGGCCACCACCTCGATGATAGCATTGGACCTTTCAGGTGCGACAACTCAGCCGGCCAATCACAACGCTAGCTCAATTCGGGCATCAATCAAATTCATGCTCAATATATATGCGTGAATGCCAATAAATATCAATCGACTAACATACATAAATCATACGCAAACAGAACAGATAATCAACTCACAGTCGGGCAATTCTGTTCACGTAAACCCTCATCACAGCAAAATATTCTCATGCTTATGCCAAAGCTGTTTAAATAAGCTCAAATCCGTACCTCGAAACAGCTTCCACCTTGACAGATTTCACTTAGACTCAGCACCAACAGCCCGCTAAAACCTTCTGCCTCACCAGCTCACGGCGAAACATAACGGGAACGGCTCGAAAGCTCAAATCTGTCAAGATATCTCACAAATCATCTCAAATCTAAGCTCATCCAGCTTACGGTCTACGGTCGAGAAACTCAACCCATTCTCAACTACACTACGTAGGACCAACCAGCTCTAATCGAAGCTTAGAACAAGAAGAAATCACTTACTCGAAATCTCTAAAGAACAGAAGAACGACTGATCCACAATCGCGAAGATATACGAGCTCTGCAACTACTTCGCGCTCCCTCAACACGTCGACTCAAGTCTTCAAACCGGTATCAATCGAAAGATCTTGAAGATAAGAGCTCAGCGCCACCAATCTTACTCCAAACGGCGATGTAAATCAACAGCAATCGATGGAGAAAGGGTTCGAATGAATAGTGAGGTTTTCGAAGCTCTCGGGAAGAAGATAAGAAATATCGGGTTCAAATCGACTAAGTGTTGCTCGACACTTATATTTAAATCTCCCAGTCAAAGCTACAGTGAAAGTCAATCACTCAAATCTGGACGCTACCTCAGATCTGATTATCCACTGCGCTATATCAGGACTTAGCGCTAACCCAGATCTGGCTTCTATACGCTATTCTCGTGCGCAACCATCAAACGACGTCGCGTTGGAGTCCCGCTCCAAACAAACAGATCTCGCGAGCCAACTTCGCCGGAATTTGTTCCGGCCTAGTTTTTCGAGGAGTATTCGTTCGTGCCGATCTCGTCAGGTCTTCTAGTGCAGCCTGACGAAGGAGTCTCGGATCTGGTCGTGGACCGGATTGGCGTAACTACCGCAATCTACCGAGAAGAGCCGGGTTCTTGAAACACCGGTTGGAGCCAGGCACAAGTGCCAGCGAGGTAACACGCTAAAACATCCTATGAATGTCGTAGTATGTTGATTATTTTTCGTATTGATCACCTCCCGGTTCTCTGTTTATTGTTCTTCCGCTGCCTGACCGGGGGGCGGATCCGGATCCCCAACATCTGAAAGGGGCACCAGATTTACGTCTGCGTTCTGGAGGAGTCTACATGCCGTCTTGGGGACTAGATTGTCATTCAGTACAGCTTTTCATCCGCAGACAGACGGACAGTCAGATAGGGTCATCCAGATTCTAGAGGATTTGCTGAGAGCTTGTGTGATTGATTTCCAGGGTACGTGGTGTTGGCGCAGCGGCGGATCCGGATCCCGCTCCCAGGGCACAGCGGAAGATTTAAATTTTGGAGCCCGGGAACGGTCAATACACCTGTAGAACAATTCATAAACATACATAGGATGTTTAGAATGATACCTTGCTGGCGTCTAGGCGCCTAGCTCCGACCAATTTCACGAGAAAATCGGCACTTCAACGGTTGGCGGTTTTGGCCTCCTAATCCGGTCCATGACTGGAATCCCAATTCCTTCGTCGGTCTGCACTAGAAAACTCGACGAAAATTATACGGACGGAATCTCCTCGTCCAAACGGTCGGAACAAGATTTCCGACGGTGGCGGCGGGCGACGGCGTGTGGAGGAGAGGAGACGAAAGAAAAATATAAGCTGAAGAGCTTTTGGTACGTTTCAAATGAATACCCCAGGGCTCCTATTTATAGATTTTCCATGGGTTTGAACCAACTTAATGGGCTTGAGTCGAGCCCAAACTCAGGGTGAACATTGGTTTCAAGTTCATCACTGTGGCTCCATCATAATCCCGATCGACGATCAAATCGGACCGATCTACACAGTGTACAAAACTGAGCATTATGATGTGAAAATAATTTTTCGGACCAGCTAATCCAAAATAGCAGTTTGGCCCCTGTAAGATGTAAGGATAGTCAAAGTAGTCCAAACTTAGGGAAATTGCATTTTGACCCTATTTAATTTTAGGAAGTCGCACTTCCATGTTGGAGATCCGGATCCGCCCCCCGGTCAGGCAGCGGAAGAACAATAAACAGAGAACCGGGAGGCGATCAATACGAAAAATAATCAACATACTACGACATTCATAGGATGTTTTAGCATGTTACCTCGCTGGCACTTGTGCCTGGCTCCAACCGGTGTTTCAAGAACCCGGCTCTTCTCGGTAGATTGCGGTAGTTACGCCAATCCGGTCCACGACCAGATACGAGACTCCTTCGTCAGGCTGCACTAGAAGCCCTGACGAGATCAGCACGAACGGATTCTCCACGTCGAGTTGGCCGGAAACCAATTTTCCGGCGAAGACGGCGGCGGCGGCGGCGTGTGAGAGGGAGGGAGGCGTGTGTTGAGCTATTAGGTTTAGGGTTATGAATAATGTGTGTAGTAATGAAGTCATTAAGTCTAAATAAATAGACTTAAAGATGGACTTGGGCCGGTCCAACGGGCCCGGGTCCAAATGACGATATCTATCGCTGCGACTTCATCGTAACTCCGATCGCCGATCAGATCGGACCGATCGACTCAGTTTCCAAAACTGAATGTTATGATGTGAAAAACAATTTTTCAGATCATCAAACCCCAAATAGCAAAATGACCGTTTTGCCCCTCAACAGCGTCAAATCCCGGTTTGATCCCTGTTGACTTTTAGGAAGTCGCACTTCCCGAAATCCTCTTCTCGTGCTCAACACATTGAGCTGAGTATCCGTGTGGGAATCTCGAATCTATTACTTGTGTGACCCT